>VXAX01000405.1:460718-487688 GCA_013399835.1 Leptocoma aspasia | reverse complement strand
CCGGAGGGACAGGAGGGACAGGAAGGACAGGAGAGTGTCCGGACACTGCTCCTGCAGGTTCAGGCCCTCAGCTCTGACCCCCCCGAGGGGCTGCACACAGGTGTCAGAGGAAGGAGAGAGTCCTTTAATTCGGACTCTGAGGGGACAAGGTTTCACCACTCCGTGCTGTGCGTGTCATGGAATGGGTTGGGAAGGACCTCAAAGCTCAGCCAGTTCCACTCCCTGCCATGGCAGGGACATCTTCCACTATCCCAGGCTGCTCCTATCCCGCCTGGCCTGGAACACTTCCAGAGATGGGGCAGCCACAGCTTCTGTGGGCACCCTGAGGAATTTCTTCCCAATATCTATCTAGCCCAGCCCTGTGGCAGTTTGAAGCCATTCCCCTTGTCCTGCCGCTCCATGCCCTTGTCCAAAGTCCCTCCCAAGCTCTCTTGGAGGCCCTGGAAGGGGCTCTAAGGTCTTTCCAGAGGCTTCTCTTCTCCAGGCTGGACAGCCCCTGCTCTCCCAGCCTGTCCCCATGTCAGAGGAGCTCCAGCCCTCTGGTCTGACACCTTGGTCACGTCCTCCAGAGGAGCCCCTGTCTCTGTCACTTGGAAACGCTGCCTCAGTGGTGGCAGCTCTGCTGTCCCACACTGGCAGAGTTCAGGAAGAAAAGGGATATCTGCCCTCAGCTACCCAGACAGGTTGTACACCTGCTTTAACATTTCTCTATACAATGTCCACAAAATCCTTGCCTGCATTTGAAAAAAAAAAAAAAAAAGGTGACAAATTCACCATTTGGCTTTGTTAGTCATTCCAGAAGCTAATTTTGTCTCTGGCAACAATTACGCTTTGAATTACTTGACTTTTCATGCTGCTGGTCCTTGCCATGCTTCTCTCTCCTAGACTGAAAGGACCATTAGCAACCAGCCTGTTTTTCCTTTAAAATGTAATTCTATCCAATAATCAACCGTTTTTTGGGGTTTTTTTTTGTTTTCTTGGGTTTTTTTGGGGTGGTTTTTTTGTTGTTTTGTTTTTGTTTTTTTGTTTTTTGGTTGGTTGGTTGGTTTGTGCCTGTGTCATACTTACCTTCACTTACTCCTTTTCCATCCAGTCATTTTCATTAACTGGTTCATCAAGACATTCCTTTGCTTCTTCCTCTGCTCGCATTCGTTTTTCTCTCTTCTGTGCTTGGCTAAATAAGCTGATGGCACAAAACTGCCTTTTATGAGCACAAACAAATAATAGATGTATTAAAAATAGCCGTTGCTGTGGCTTTGCTCAGGGAGTCATTAGCTGGTTAGTGTTTGTGTAGTGCTTTGAAGATCAGGGTTTTCTGGTGTGTGGATGCAGATATGAAAATGCACTTGCAATGTTAAATACCCCTTTGATCTTGATTTCTTGCCTCTTGCCCTGGTGCTGGGTAATACTAAGGGCAGTTATAAATCAGCAATAAATCAAACCGCCAAAATAACTCAGGAATTCAAGGCACAGCTCATTTCACAGTTTCCTCATCCCCTTTTAAGCTAGCTATGGAACAAGATCAGTGACTTTTCATGCTTTTCAATGTATAGATTTTTTTTTTCTATTTGTCCAACAGAAGCACAGACCCCTGCACGGCAAATTTACACCAATTGTAAATTTTACTTCTAATCTGTGGAGTGCCATAAGCAGCCCTCACCCCTCCAGGATTTCCTAGACCATGGGACAGAGCAGCTGAGACCCAGACCAGATACTAGTTGGCTTTGAGAGGGGCTGGGTCAGTAGGAGCTGGTGAGGCTCTAAGCTCTTCTACAGGATTAAAATTCCCTGTCCTACTTAGGGAAGCACAGTTGATGCAAAAATCACTTGCCTGGTGTGTTGTGTGGAATCTCTGAACAAACCACAAGTTCCCCCCTTCCCAATTTCACCTCCAGTGGGAGTTGGTGTTATGAGAACATTACCAGCATTGATCTCAGCTTCAAAGTCAAATTTTGGGACTTAAAAGTGTTACTTTGAAGAGAAGGAAAGAAATGGCTGGTTCATTTGAAGGTTAAACTGATGTACCCAGAAACAACTCTAAGCTTCAAGCTTTCCAAACACCTTAGTTCAGGTTTAATTTTTCATCTCCTTTCCTCCTCTTATCCCTAGGCTTTCAAGGACATGCTGTGTATGTTTAAACATCACTAGATGATAATACAAGCAAAGCCATTCTTGAAATTGCTCCTGCCTGTGGTTCCCTTCCAACATCACTCTGTGCAATGGATGCACAGTGATACTCTCTGTCTCATTGAAAGCTTATAATGAATTGCAGCTCTGTATTGTTTCTGAATTCTTACTATGCTGACTATTTTTCATTTCAGAAAGATCAAGCAAATTGCTTTCTCTGCAATTGGGTTTTTTGCAAGTTACAGTTAAAGGTGTGCAGAGGAAACCTTGCTGAGCAAGATGTATTAACTACATTTAATACCAAGTAAAAGACACATGGTGAGGGGCACATGGGGATTTGTTTACTCTCTTCAAGTTAACAGGGCCATCAAAGTCACTATTTGCATAAATATGCTGAAGTGATTTTGCAGAGAGATTTGTGTATTTACATATTGTGACTTAAATTTGAGGGTTGATCCAGAAAGGAGCTTCAAAACCATCAATTTAAGCTGTTGTTTATTGTTCAGGGTGAATTTCCCCCAGATTCCACAAATAGATGTCTTTCTCTAAAATAAAAAAAAAGCCTTACACCATTTCTGGCCACAGAATTTGGCCACAGTGTTTTAAAAGAAAAAAACCCACACTTAACTCCAGGCCATATGCTTGCAAAAATAACTTCTCAAGTGAGAGAACAATGTAAATGTCTCCTGATCATCTTGCTGATTCTGCAGACAGTCCCAGTGTCTTTTTTGCTGCACACAGCTTTCCCAGACAGCCTCAAATAGAAAGGAACAAGAGTCTGGGTGTGTACTTCCCAGCTGCTTTTCAAATCCCACTGGATGGGGCTGCCATGAAACCTTGAGTACCCTCACATGAGCAGAGCCTGAAGGGCAGACCTTTCCTCATTCATCTGCCTATTTTCTGCCCACATCACCTCTGCTTTGTTCTCTGTGAGGGAAGAGGCATCATTTCCTCCTTTGCAGTTCCTTACTTGTGTTGCAAGATACCCTGAAGACCCAGTGGGGACAGCTCAGAGCTCCTTGTGTTGGACAAACAGCCCAAAGGGTCATGGACAGCAGAGAATCAGAGAATGATTTGGATTGAAAAGGACTTAAAAATCATCCAGTTCCACCTCCTGCCGTGGCAGGGACACCTTCCCCTATCCCAGGTTGCTCCAAGCCCTGTCCAGCCTGGCCTGGGACACTGCCAGGGATGGGACAGCCACAGCTTCTCTGGGCACGCTGTGCCAGGGCCTCCCCACCCTCACAGGGGAGAATTTCTCCCTAAAATCTACCCCTGCTCTCTGGCAGTGTGAAGCTATTCCCCCTGTTCTGTCACTCCATGCCCTTATCCAAAGTCTCTCTCCAGCTCACTTGGAGCCCCTTCAGGCACTGAAAGCCTCAATAAGGTCACCCCAGAGCCTGAGGACTTCAGGATTTAGGGAAAGATGCAGGGCAAGAGTGGTGGCAAAAAATGCTGAGAGTTGAAGTGGTTGCCTGAGATCCCTTAGCAGATCAGCCACAGGCTTTGAGGAGCACAACCCAGTTCTCCTCTTTCCCATGCCAATTCCATGTCCTTCTCCTTCTCTACTCCATCATCCTCCAGTCCACCTGAGGTGAGAGAAAGGGGAGGTTTTTCATTATGAGCTGAGGTTGTTGCCAATTCTGTCATCTCATCTCTTTCAGGAGGTTCTGCTCTGTGTTGTTGTGAGGATTGAGAGATAAAAGAAAAAACAACAGGCAGCTTTGGTCTGTTATTCAGCTTACCTGTGAGCCTGTGAATGTGTGAAAAAGGGAAAAAAGCACTCACACAGAGAGGATTGTTTAATGCCAAGTGAGAGTTTTAAGTGAAAACTTAATTACAAGTTGATCATTCCAAATTAGCTGTTTTCATCCTTCCAATACACTGTTTTTTTAAACAAGAATGTACCATTTTGGCTTGGATTATACCTTAGCAAGAACCTTTAAAAAGTCATGGCCAAGAGGACTTCTCTCCTGTCATTTGGAAAAAATTATTTTTTCCAAATTGTTATGGATCCAGTTCTCCTTTCAGACAAGTCACACTGATGTAAAACCAGCATGACCATGAAGAAGCTGGACCCATAGATAGGGAAAAGAAAATCTGTAGTGTTTGAAGTTCCTTTAATTGTCCTCTGAAGTGGCACCATGAAAGTCACTGGAGCAAAGCCAGTTCTTGCTTAATCTGCCTCATGCACACCAGGAATGAAGGATGGGCTCAAGGGCAAAAGGACTCCTTGACAATATGGAATTATTTAGTGTAAAGATGCCTCAAGTTGGCAGCTCAGTTTTAAGAGCTTTTCCCCCCCGCTCTGTTTGTACACTGGGGAGATTCCAGCTTGGACCAAAAGCTGAAACCCAGTTCCAGCATACTTCAGAGCATCACCAGATATTAAAAGGATTTGATTTGGCAACGAGCAAGGCAGCTTTTTTAATGCCAGTTGATTTCATTGATGGGAGGCAGAACAAGAAACAATCAATTCTTTCTGAAACCATGACACAAAGAAGGCATTAAGGATGGAAGAGAAAGCTGCCAGAGCAGTCTGCATCTTCCAAAGCCGTTTGTAGGGATATATCCATGCTCTGATCCACCTGGGACACCAGGAATCAGGGGGCAATTAACAATTTCCCCCATGCTGTATAAAAATGAAAGCCCCCAGCTCAGTGCATTCATTCTAACTAAAGGCAGCAAGAAAGGAGCTTTCAGGGCACTCATCATTTTTGTTTGCAAATAGCAAGGGGATGTAGTTATTCCTCTGAGCCCACACTCAAACATTTCCTGGAAACATTTATTTAGCAGTAGCACTGTCAATGTATTGATGCCTGTTTCAAAGGGAGGGAAGCAGAGACTCAGTTGAAATTGCAGCAGGTATTTGCTCCCTAGGGATCATCCAGAAATGCTCAGTCTCAATGACAAAATAAGACTAATAGTTACAGAACTTCACATAAATGCAAGTAGCACATGGCCACTGTGTTCTGCATCACTTGAGATGGGCTCAGACCTGTTTTTACACAGTACTAACCATGTTTTTGCCTTTCCCTTTAGCAGCTAGAGATACACAGCAATATCCATTGCTTTATTTTTCAACTCCTACTTCTTCAGCAGGGTCTGTGAGAATGATAAACCACCACAACTGAATTCTTCTGCTCTTTTCAGTAGAGCTGTGGCCACGTGCACCAGCAGATCTTTCTTGGGACTAGTGAGAATTCAGACTGACAAAGTCTGCTGGACTTGCAGATTCCAGTGTGCCTGCAATGGTAGGGATAGGAAAAGGAAAGCATTATTTGTACAGGACATAGGGTACTTTTTGGAATAAATCTGTGTTGATATTTCCAAGGAACTGCTTTCCTGCCCTGCCCATTCAAACCAGGACCTGATCCCTGGACAGTCTTTGGAACTGGAATTCTGTTCTGTGGCTCAGGACTCAGCTGGGATCAGAGCCACACCAGTTTTTTGAGCACCTGGTAAGATTTTGTGTATTTATCCCTGCCCCTGGGTCTAGAGGCTGGAAGTGACCTGATGCACTGACATGGAAGTGTCTGGATGTCTGGTGGTCAGGACAGTACTGAGCTCATGATGTGGTGTCAGAAATCTTTTCTGAGATGGTCTGTGATGGGTTTTCAATGGATTCTGACATCAGCAGGACCCACAATGAGCACACACAAGAAATCTGCATTATTGGGCACTTCTAAAGGCAGCTTTCTTGCAAATGATAAACTCCTGGCTCTTCCCATATGTCTGCACCTATGGAGTTTCCCAGATGGTGTTTTGAGGAGATAAAGAGTTCATGAAAAGTAGCATGAAAAACTCAAAAATCTCTACCACCTCCTGGTGGCAGAGATTTCCTGTCTGTGTACACAGGAGAGGTGCTGATGGGCTGAGGCCTGATCATCTCACATCACTGCAAAGGTTTTGGTGTCTTCAGATCTGTTCTGTAGTTCCCCAAAGTTCCCAGTGATACATAAGGTATTATCCTCAGCTTTTCCTTCCCACACTTCTCCCTGCCTACATCAGATCAATTCCTCCAGGCTGCTCCACACTGTGGACAGTAAAGCCAAGGTAAAAGGTCTCCCCTTCTGCCTCCTTCCTTTTGGAGGAGTGTGCTGTTGGAGAAAGTGATCTCTCCACACCCACTCTCAAAACATGAACACTGAAACAAGTGATGTGACTTGGCCCCAGCAATAGAATGAGTCCTGTCCCCTGCCCTTCACAGGTCCTTGAGATCATCCTATAGAAGGATGGAGGTTCAGCTCCTTCTGATGTCCGAGACTGAACCAGAGCACATCCAAAATTGCTCTGAAGTTTTGTGTGAATGAAACCTCAGTTTCACCACTGAAAACCTGAGTGACTTGGCTTGGGAAAAAACATAATCCTGCTGCTTCTGAGGGCTGGGGTGTCTCATCCTGAGGCACTTCCAGGAGGCACAAGAGCAGGCTGTTGCTGTATCCCAAGGCTGGATTTGCCGATTGCCTGTTCTGAATTATCCAAATTGTACCTGGAATGGGATAGGGCAGTACAACTCAACAGAGGCTGGGGCCAAGCACTCTGATTAGTGTGTGTGTGTGTGTGTGCATATCTCCTTTCAAAACATTCTGGTCAGTCAGGAAGATAAATATGTGGAGAAAGAAAAGCTGCCAGGCTGGGGATGGTACCTTTAGCTGTGCTCTGCTTTCCCTGTCAGCCTCAGGATGATGGTGCATCACCCTTTGGAGCAGTACAGCTGCAAGCTGAGCCTTTTTGCTCTTGGGAATGAGATTTTTATGGCATGAACTGTCTGTGAAGGTGAGGTTGATTTTTATCCTTTGCTTTCCATCTGTTTGCTGTGCTGGGCTAAGTCAAGCAGATCACAATCAGCCCTCTCTGCCCGGCCCCAGCCTGCTGGCTTTGTCACATTGCCAAGCAGCTCTGACATCCCTGACCTCTCTGCAGAAGGACCTCATGAATTCAGATGGCCTGGACGTGCTCCAGTTGGGTTTGTCACGTTTTTGCACCTTTGCCATGTGACAGGTCTGGCTGGAGCCCTGCACACCTCACGCCAGGTTTGCAGCCCAGCACTGTCAACTCTCTTCTGCCTCACAAAGGGACATGTAGGACTTGTGACCTGCTGTGATGCTCCAGGTGTAGCCCCAGCAGCAGCCCTGCATCACTCCCAAAGTCCCTGCCAGAGGAGCCCAGTTCCCTTCCCCCAAAAACCCCAGGACTTGACCCAGTGTCCTAATCACATCCTGCAGCCCCACTGCCCAGAGTGTTCACTCCTGAATCTCATCTGCCTCCAATCTGAGATGTTTCATGGTACGACTTAAAAACACACTGGAAGAGTCTGACCAGTACCCTAAAATATATATATATATATAACATGGGCTTTTCTTCCTCATTTCCTTTGCAAATATGCAAAGCATATTTGCAGACTTTATTTTTCTGCCTCTGCAGCTACGTCATAGCCATGGGAGAAAACTGCATCAACTGATCCTTTCTCTAAAGGATCAGTTCTTGCTTAATCTGCCTCATGCACACCAGGAATGAAGGATGGGCTCAAGGTCAAAAGGACTCCTTGACAACATGGAGTTATTTAGTGTAAATAAAGTGGGTAAAGCCTGCATTTTAGAATCTGGTTTCTCTCTGGAAACTCCTTGGGTTAGACACTTGTGTAGGAAAAGAAATCTGGTGTCCCGCTCCCTCTGCTGGTACAACTTTTCAGCCATTACCTTGTACCAAAGGCAAAGCTGTTCCTGTGCTGTTTTCCAGCACTGACCTGGCCCTGCTCGTTGGAGATCTATCCCTGTGTCCAAGGAGAAGGCTTGGGAGGGGCAACAGATCTCTTTTGCAAGCAGTTTTCTAATGAAATCNGATGGGCTCAAGGGCAAAAGGACTCCTTGACAATATGGAATTATTTAGTGTAAAGATGCCTCAAGTTGGCAGCTCAGTTTTAAGAGCTTTTCCCCCCCGCTCTGTTTGTACACTGGGGAGATTCCAGCTTGGACCAAAAGCTGAAACCCAGTTCCAGCATACTTCAGAGCATCACCAGATATTAAAAGGATTTGATTTGGCAACGAGCAAGGCAGCTTTTTTAATGCCAGTTGATTTCATTGATGGGAGGCAGAACAAGAAACAATCAATTCTTTCTGAAACCATGACACAAAGAAGGCATTAAGGATGGAAGAGAAAGCTGCCAGAGCAGTCTGCATCTTCCAAAGCCGTTTGTAGGGATATATCCATGCTCTGATCCACCTGGGACACCAGGAATCAGGGGGCAATTAACAATTTCCCCCATGCTGTATAAAAATGAAAGCCCCCAGCTCAGTGCATTCATTCTAACTAAAGGCAGCAAGAAAGGAGCTTTCAGGGCACTCATCATTTTTGTTTGCAAATAGCAAGGGGATGTAGTTATTCCTCTGAGCCCACACTCAAACATTTCCTGGAAACATTTATTTAGCAGTAGCACTGTCAATGTATTGATGCCTGTTTCAAAGGGAGGGAAGCAGAGACTCAGTTGAAATTGCAGCAGGTATTTGCTCCCTAGGGATCATCCAGAAATGCTCAGTCTCAATGACAAAATAAGACTAATAGTTACAGAACTTCACATAAATGCAAGTAGCACATGGCCACTGTGTTCTGCATCACTTGAGATGGGCTCAGACCTGTTTTTACACAGTACTAACCATGTTTTTGCCTTTCCCTTTAGCAGCTAGAGATACACAGCAATATCCATTGCTTTATTTTTCAACTCCTACTTCTTCAGCAGGGTCTGTGAGAATGATAAACCACCACAACTGAATTCTTCTGCTCTTTTCAGTAGAGCTGTGGCCACGTGCACCAGCAGATCTTTCTTGGGACTAGTGAGAATTCAGACTGACAAAGTCTGCTGGACTTGCAGATTCCAGTGTGCCTGCAATGGTAGGGATAGGAAAAGGAAAGCATTATTTGTACAGGACATAGGGTACTTTTTGGAATAAATCTGTGTTGATATTTCCAAGGAACTGCTTTCCTGCCCTGCCCATTCAAACCAGGACCTGATCCCTGGACAGTCTTTGGAACTGGAATTCTGTTCTGTGGCTCAGGACTCAGCTGGGATCAGAGCCACACCAGTTTTTTGAGCACCTGGTAAGATTTTGTGTATTTATCCCTGCCCCTGGGTCTAGAGGCTGGAAGTGACCTGATGCACTGACATGGAAGTGTCTGGATGTCTGGTGGTCAGGACAGTACTGAGCTCATGATGTGGTGTCAGAAATCTTTTCTGAGATGGTCTGTGATGGGTTTTCAATGGATTCTGACATCAGCAGGACCCACAATGAGCACACACAAGAAATCTGCATTATTGGGCACTTCTAAAGGCAGCTTTCTTGCAAATGATAAACTCCTGGCTCTTCCCATATGTCTGCACCTATGGAGTTTCCCAGATGGTGTTTTGAGGAGATAAAGAGTTCATGAAAAGTAGCATGAAAAACTCAAAAATCTCTACCACCTCCTGGTGGCAGAGATTTCCTGTCTGTGTACACAGGAGAGGTGCTGATGGGCTGAGGCCTGATCATCTCACATCACTGCAAAGGTTTTGGTGTCTTCAGATCTGTTCTGTAGTTCCCCAAAGTTCCCAGTGATACATAAGGTATTATCCTCAGCTTTTCCTTCCCACACTTCTCCCTGCCTACATCAGATCAATTCCTCCAGGCTGCTCCACACTGTGGACAGTAAAGCCAAGGTAAAAGGTCTCCCCTTCTGCCTCCTTCCTTTTGGAGGAGTGTGCTGTTGGAGAAAGTGATCTCTCCACACCCACTCTCAAAACATGAACACTGAAACAAGTGATGTGACTTGGCCCCAGCAATAGAATGAGTCCTGTCCCCTGCCCTTCACAGGTCCTTGAGATCATCCTATAGAAGGATGGAGGTTCAGCTCCTTCTGATGTCCGAGACTGAACCAGAGCACATCCAAAATTGCTCTGAAGTTTTGTGTGAATGAAACCTCAGTTTCACCACTGAAAACCTGAGTGACTTGGCTTGGGAAAAAACATAATCCTGCTGCTTCTGAGGGCTGGGGTGTCTCATCCTGAGGCACTTCCAGGAGGCACAAGAGCAGGCTGTTGCTGTATCCCAAGGCTGGATTTGCCGATTGCCTGTTCTGAATTATCCAAATTGTACCTGGAATGGGATAGGGCAGTACAACTCAACAGAGGCTGGGGCCAAGCACTCTGATTAGTGTGTGTGTGTGTGTGTGCATATCTCCTTTCAAAACATTCTGGTCAGTCAGGAAGATAAATATGTGGAGAAAGAAAAGCTGCCAGGCTGGGGATGGTACCTTTAGCTGTGCTCTGCTTTCCCTGTCAGCCTCAGGATGATGGTGCATCACCCTTTGGAGCAGTACAGCTGCAAGCTGAGCCTTTTTGCTCTTGGGAATGAGATTTTTATGGCATGAACTGTCTGTGAAGGTGAGGTTGATTTTTATCCTTTGCTTTCCATCTGTTTGCTGTGCTGGGCTAAGTCAAGCAGATCACAATCAGCCCTCTCTGCCCGGCCCCAGCCTGCTGGCTTTGTCACATTGCCAAGCAGCTCTGACATCCCTGACCTCTCTGCAGAAGGACCTCATGAATTCAGATGGCCTGGACGTGCTCCAGTTGGGTTTGTCACGTTTTTGCACCTTTGCCATGTGACAGGTCTGGCTGGAGCCCTGCACACCTCACGCCAGGTTTGCAGCCCAGCACTGTCAACTCTCTTCTGCCTCACAAAGGGACATGTAGGACTTGTGACCTGCTGTGATGCTCCAGGTGTAGCCCCAGCAGCAGCCCTGCATCACTCCCAAAGTCCCTGCCAGAGGAGCCCAGTTCCCTTCCCCCAAAAACCCCAGGACTTGACCCAGTGTCCTAATCACATCCTGCAGCCCCACTGCCCAGAGTGTTCACTCCTGAATCTCATCTGCCTCCAATCTGAGATGTTTCATGGTACGACTTAAAAACACACTGGAAGAGTCTGACCAGTACCCTAAAANTATATATAACATGGGCTTTTCTTCCTCATTTCCTTTGCAAATATGCAAAGCATATTTGCAGACTTTATTTTTCTGCCTCTGCAGCTACGTCATAGCCATGGGAGAAAACTGCATCAACTGATCCTTTCTCTAAAGGATCAGTTCTTGCTTAATCTGCCTCATGCACACCAGGAATGAAGGATGGGCTCAAGGTCAAAAGGACTCCTTGACAACATGGAGTTATTTAGTGTAAATAAAGTGGGTAAAGCCTGCATTTTAGAATCTGGTTTCTCTCTGGAAACTCCTTGGGTTAGACACTTGTGTAGGAAAAGAAATCTGGTGTCCCGCTCCCTCTGCTGGTACAACTTTTCAGCCATTACCTTGTACCAAAGGCAAAGCTGTTCCTGTGCTGTTTTCCAGCACTGACCTGGCCCTGCTCGTTGGAGATCTATCCCTGTGTCCAAGGAGAAGGCTTGGGAGGGGCAACAGATCTCTTTTGCAAGCAGTTTTCTAATGAAATCCATGTTTTTCCCAGCATATTTTATGGCTGTCTCTGAAATTTCTGTGTGAGCTCTTCTATTTGGAGATTTATTTCTGTGTCCACAGAGACGCCTGCTGCTACCCAGACTTTTCTGATGGTATTTGTTCCTGCTTCCACAAGCATTTAAAAACTTCTTCCTTCAAGATCTCCTAGTCTGCTGCTTGGTTCTTTTCTGTGCTTCAGCCCTCAGAGGTAGGATCCCAGTGAAGAGCTCTCATTTTCTCCTTCTTACTGATATTTTACTTAGAGAGCTCTCCAGACTGCCAACAAGCCCTGGGCAACCTTTCCATCTGATATTCTTATTTATAACAAAGCCCCTTATCCCATGTTTGCCAAATGCCACACTTTTTTTTTTTTAATTGAAATTGCCAGGAGGAAAATGGCAATATGGTTCTTCCTTTAGTGATCACACACATTACACTGAAGCCATTTAAATGGGATCTTTGGTCTTCACAGTGATCAGAGTTTGGCTTGTGTTTCTAACAGGGCTTGTCAAATACCAGCACAGACCAACCTATTCTGCAGCCAGAATGAGCTGTCATGTTGAAATAGCCAGAAAACATCCAAACTGATTGCTATTCATCACATAAATTATGAAACCTTTCATCAAGAACAGAGCCAGCTGTTACTGTTTTTAGCTAAATACATTACTTTTAAGTTGTAACACTTCTTGCTGTTTTCCAGAGTAATGCAACTTACAATGAACAATGTTTTCAGTGTCTGCATGTGATTAATTTTCTGCTCCCTCTTGCCATATGCGAATCTTCATCTTTACAAAAAAATTCCAGAATTGATTAGTGCTCAGGAAGAAAAAAGGTTCAATTCATACCCAACACTGCTGGCATCATTTTTCAATGACAAAAATGGTACTTGGGGTGGCACTGAGATCTATGTGAAAGGGTACCACAAAGCACTGGTTCTGTAGAAGGGTTTTTTAATTTTTTTTTTTTTTTTTTTTTTTTTTTTTTTTTTTTTAATTTGATACTTGGCAGAAGTCACGCTCTAGGGCAGGAAACCTTCTCCTGTGACAGCCAGGGCAGTGCTGGGTTTCTATTTCAAGTGTAACATGGAGGTGCCACATTTACTTGTAAAATCTTCAAGAGAAGTGAATTTACTAAACTCAGGGCTGTGACTATGATACTATTGAAACTTGGAGAAGTAACAACCATTTCCTATCATTTGTTGTGAAAAATAATTGGTTTCCAGGCATTTTCCTTTGTTTTTAATAAATGGCCTCCCTGTGAGCTATTCAATTGTAGTATAAGTCAAATGTTTCTATTTCAAGGAGATGTCATGAGTATCTGAAACTTCTGTTGATGCTCTCCATTTATTGCATCAAGAACAGGGACTACTAAGGCTAAGGTTTAAGGCCAAGGTTTAAGGCCAAGCACTAAAAGGTGCAGAAGCACCAGACTTTAGGTTGGACTGTGCTGGCTGGGCTTTTACCACCTGTGAAATCATTCTTGTTATGAAGCAGCCCTGACAAGCCCCCCCCCTGCCCTGTGCAGCTGCCCCACTTCCAAAAGCTGTGTTTTTTATGTTAAATCATGCTATGGTAAAGTTATTTATGCCCAGTTTGAAGGATGGCTCTTCCTCTTCATCCCCTTCTCCCCCCTTGTCTTGGACACAGAGCCATCCCCATCCTTCCTTCCACACACATCCCCTCTCACATCTCCAAGGCTTTAAAAGTAGCACAACCTCAAAGCTGATTTTTATTTATCCTCCCAAATCCAAGCCCCCATTCCATGAAATTACTGTACACTGTTTTTCCTGCAAGTGTCTTACCTCCTGGAGCTGCTGACACACTGGGGACAAGACACCAAGTCATCATTTTCCCATGCTCTGTGTGAGAGCTGAGCCTCTGTTTCCCACACCTCTGCACTGAACTGAACATGAATTATTCCCTGTGGGATTTTTCTGGGATGCTCATCACAGGAGGAACTGCGAGTTTTGCAAACAAAATCACTTTTTACACTTCACATCATACCACTAGCATGGAAAGCCCTCGTTTTACAGGCAGGGAAGTAGGTGCAGAGACAAAAGTACCAATTTTCCAGATATTTGACTGTGGTTTAGCACTTTCTGTGTTCAAGGCAGAGCTCTCAGTGTCTTCAGGGGTAGCTTGGAGAGCTCAAGACATCCCCAAATCAAGCCTACTGCGTGTCTGAGTGGACCTCAGAAAATAAATCACTGATACTCACTGACCACAGGGGATAAGAAACTTGCTTATCATCCCTCCTCCTGCCTTGCCTGGCAATGAAACACTAACAAAGGCTTTGCTTTCTTGGAGCAGAAATCAGTCTCCTTAACAGAACCTGAGAGACCAAAACCTCTGGGACAGCATCACTCTGTGGTACAGGAGGGAAACCAGACCAAAATTATGTGGTGCAGACAAAAACACATTGTGAGACCGTGTTAAAAAAAAAATAAAAAAACAAACAAAAAAAACACCCAGAAACGCAAGCAACCACTTTGAAAAGTAGCCTCGAAGTGCTACTTAAGAGATTACAAGAACATCAAACCAAACCCAGAGGGATCTGTAATATGCAGAATTATTATGGAAGCTGAGGGAACACTCGTGGCTTTCAAGCACTTGTAATTCCTTTTCAGTGTCAGCAAGAGTTGATGCCAGTTGTGTCCCAAAGGGCTGGGCTGTCCCTCCTCCTGTGCCATCTCCACTTTGAACCCCTCCACCTTCCTCTGCTCCCTTCCCAGGACACCAGCTGCTGTTCCTGTGCTTTTCCTACACTGAGCCAGAGAATCCAGCTTTTTGCTGACTTGATCACAAGCTGGGCTCATCAGCTTGTACCTGGAAGGATTTATCTTCCTACAAGCCTTGTGCAAGTCAGTTCCAAGGAGAACTTGTCAGAAAGGGTGAGAGGAATTATCACACCTTCCTTTAGCTGTTCCAAACATCCTTGTTCAGTTTAAACTGAACCTTTGCATTCCTGCTGCAATTAATGGAGAAAGATAACCAGTTCCACAGGGTGCTTCATCCCATCCTAATTCAAATGCCTCAGACAGGTGGCAAGATGTTTTTCTGTGATTGCTAAGCTGCATGTAAAAGGACTTTTCTTTCCTGATTTTACTGAATGTCTGCAGGTATTTCTATAAACACAGTCTTACAACAAGAAGTTCCTCACATTAAAATGCTTATTGTGGAAGGAAATTTATTTTTCTGCTTTAAAACCTCCCACTTGACCACTTGATAGTGCCCCCTTTGTCTCTTCATTCTGAGAAACAGTGTTGAAATGCTCCCTTAAATCTTCCCCATGCCCCTGCTGCTTTCACATGACTCCATCATATTCTCTCCCTTTTAATCTCTTCAGCCTGTTCCAGGCTGAAGGGTCTTATTTACTTCCCTTTTCCTCATCCAGAAGCTGTTCCATATCTTTGGCCATCTCTGATGTCCTTCACTGTGCCTTTCTCTGGTTTGTTTTATCTGAGATGTCCTTTCTGAGCTGGGGGAGCAGCACTGCTCACAGCCTACTGCAGGCACTGTGGATGTGCAGAAAAAGCCAAGTGATGGTTTCTGATTTGTTATCTGCTCTTACTAATAACCCTCCCATGCTGTTTTCATTTTTGAGCACCTCTGGAAGTATTGCCACAGCTTTTAAGATTTCTTTTCTGGATTGTAGCAGCCAACTTACAACTTCTCTTTATAAATGCTTTGTAAGAATATATTCCTCTGTATGTACTACCTTTGAATGTCATATTGCATTTTACCATTCCATTAGTATCTAAATATCCTTTACTTACCTTTTCCTCTGCACTTTTAACCACCCTGAGGGAAGGATCCTGGATGACACCCTGAATAGATGCCTGTCACTCAGCATCATGTTCTAACTGGTACTTCAAGGAATATTAAACAAAAAAAAAATTCAAAAGTCGTAGAAAGCATCACAATAATTTCCATGATTTGTGACTCATGGGAAATGTCTGGCTGCCACTGTGACTTTAGGCCAAATTTCAACTCCTCTTGCCTCAGGCTTCCTCAGCTGTGAAACAAAAGATGCATTTATAGTTCATGGCAGAGGCCAGAGAACTTGGTCCAGCTGTTTCCAAGTTCAGCCTCCCAGGCTGCCAGAGCTCGTGCATGTCCTCAGTGTGATCTCCTGTCTCCCTGAGATTTCTCCTGATGGAGGACATCAAAGTGACTCTCCCAAAGGGACAGTTACTATCACCATGGAAAAATAAAAAATTCAACCTCATATTCTCGTACTGAATCCAAAGCAGAGCCAGGGACTAAAATGAAATTATCCCAGCCAAAAGCAGGACATAAACCTAAGTTTATAGACTCTCTTAAAAGTTTATTCTCCTTTGTAAGTACCTTGTAGGTCTGCAGAGGATGATTTATATCCATTAATAGGTTTTCATTTCAGATGTAATTACCCACTCCAGCAGCCTGGACAGCAAAGGGTGAGGTGACATGAGCAGGGGATGTGAAGGAAGGATAAACCACTGGATCTCCAGGCCAGATCCAGCAAGGATCCTTGTCAAAAGTCCCTCTTCAGCTCTCTTGTAGCCCCTTTAGGTACTGAAAGGCTGTTTTTCCTTGCTTCCCTGGCTATTTCCCTAATATTTCCAAGCTACATTGCACAGTTTGACAAAACCAGTCTTTCTAAGCCTTTGTTTCAAGATTCACTTGCACTAAAGGAGATTTGGGAGCAATTAGAGTGGCTTTTACAAACCAGTCATTTTTCTATTTGCAGTTCAGATCCTGATAGTAAATATGACAAAGGGGCACTAAACCTTTAAGTAGCTCAAAGTATTGCTGTGCTCAGAGCAAGGCAAACTGAAAGAGAAGCCAGAATACTTATGCAGACCACGTTACCAGAAACATTTAAGGGGACTGCATTTATAAAGAAAAATTCTTACAGTCAGTTATTAGCCAATAAGTGGAGCAGTTCATTGGCAAAGACACAGAAATACACAGCAGGCTACTGGAGCTCTTAGGGAAAATACAATTAACTTGGTAACAAAATTAAATATAGTAGCTCTATAATAAGTGTGAGCAGCTTATAGTAAACCCAAAGGGAGTATTAAGAATTCAACCCATCAATCATCACAGCATGTAACCACCCCTGGACAAGATTTCTAAGAACCTGTTTGCAATTTTATGCCTGTTCCAGTTACTATATGAATAAAGCTGATCCTTGATTGATTTTTACTGCTATGACTCCTTGAATTTCAGTTCTTCACACTAGTGATTTAATTTCACATTTGGATATTCTTGGTCTTTGCACACATATGAACTGCTGCAGTGTTGTTGCAAACCCACTGGGCTATTTCCACCTCTGCCAAATAAACTTTGACAAGTTTTCACCAAAATGCAACTCGCTTTCTCCATCTGAAAAATCTGGATAATGGTTTCACTTTAATTATAAACAACTGGAGACCTAAGGCTGCCTAATGGAAATGTGCTGGTAGTGCTGCAGCCACCACTCCTTTTGCCTCATCTAAAGTAATCATGAGTAATGCCACAAACCGGGTGAAGTTTTTATGGTAAAATCCCAGCAGGAGAGATGATGCATCTCCAATCATTCTAAAGAAAAAATATATCCATAAGATTGCAGCTTACAGAAATCAATCCTGTGGAAAAAAAAAATTGCTACCTGTTCTGTTTTACCACGATAATCCAGTTTGGGCCCCACAGTGGTGATTTGAAACTGCAGCACGTTCACTCAGCAGCTTTTCATTCTCCACAGATTCCCTTTGCCATCACAGGACAGAGAAACTCTCCCTGTCTCAGCCCTACAAGGAGACCCCACACCTTCAGCCATGAGAGGTGACCTCAAAATGCAGCTCCCTGCTTTACCTGCCCTCACAATCACGGATCAATTCATTCCTCTCACCATGGATGAAGCTCAGCACTGACAGAGTTCTGACCTGAGTCCTCCTGCCAGCTCAACCCCTGACAATCCCAGCTGAACTGAATTTGCCCATATGTTCCCCTGGAAAAGATAATGCTCCATTCCTTCTGTTCAAGACCACTTCATCCCAGGGAGTCAGAAGTGTCTGTAAGTAGAAATCTCAAGTTCCAAAAGACCCTGAGGCTCTGTGGCCATTCCTAAGTTTGCCTTGTACTTCCAGAGCCCTGCAGGGATGTGCAGCCCCAGCCTGTGCTGGTTCCTTTGCCCCAAAGAAACGTGGAGAAACTGCAGTTCTAGGAATTCAAACAAGGGTGAGGAGATTTGTTACAACCAGGCTCTGGAATTTGCAGAAGCAATTAAAAGGTCAAGTACTGGCTGAGGGCAACTCTGCCTTCTTTCTCCCTGGCAGCTTCCCAGTTCCTCATCATCCCAGCTCCTCCTCACTCTGGCCAGGGGCTGGAAAGGGCCTGATGCTGCCCAGGGTCTGATGAAAATGGTCTTGGAGAGGAGGTTTGGGCTTCTTTTCATATCCATCTCCACTCATAAATCAGGGAAAGTGCTACAGCGAAATTCCCACAGTTGGGAGCATTTTAAACTCCATTCTCCAGCCAAGGCAATTCCAGAGAGGAGCTGAAATGGGTCACCCAGCAGTCAGGGTGACCTAGGAGAGCTGTGGGATGAGGATCTGAGGAGCAGGAGTGAGAGATTTTGCTGGAGGTGTTTGGATCCCAACACCGTGTTTCCTTTGGAAATACTGACCCAAGGCAGCAATCACCCAGAAAGCAAAAAAAAAAAAAAGAAATAACATTGCCACAGCCCTCTAACCATTTGTTTTCCAAAGCATTATTCAGGGGGAAAACCTGCTCCAGTTGCTCTCTAGGGTGAAAAAAAAATTGTTTCCATTCCCATGGCATTTGGAAAACACATACATTGACTGAGCTCTCAGAGAGCAGGGGCTGTTTGTGCCCCAAACCAGGGCCCACAAGGACCCTCCAAAAAACCCTCCCAGCACCAGGAGTGTGGCACAGACCAGTGGTGAGAGCAGTAGAGAGAGGCACAGACCTTGAATAAGAAATACATTTTACAATCCACAGGACATGGCACCAGCTCAGGTAATGCAGAGCATCGTCCAGGACAGCCCCGAGCAGCCTTTATTAATCTGAATTGTCCTGTTGGATCACTCCAAGGACTGGAGCAGACCCTTTTCTCTCCCCATTTACACTGCTCAGGGTGGCATGAGCTTGCTTCCTTTAGCAGAACCAAACGCGCTCTCTCTTTTTTTTACCACTCTTCCCCCTACCTTCACCACCAACAGTCAGTCCAAGGATTTGCAGTAGATCAAGGGAAGAATCTACACGCTCTCAGGTTGGCTGATGGTTTATTTCTTACCCAGGTAATTCCCTTATCCAAATGCACAGCAGTGGAGGGTCCATGGGGGTGCTCCAGCAGACACTCATTAGCTGCCAGTGCTGGACAGGCTCCTCCATTCTTGGGAGAAACCAAATCCTGGAAGCTGTGCAGGTGATATGAGGGTGACAAAGATGCTCCCAGGGTGGATCCTGTTCTCTGCAAAGGTCTGTCATAAATATAGCTAAATAAAGTCATGAAACATTGCTGCTTAATCTCTTTGGAGAAAGGCTGTGCTGCTTCTCAGAGCTAGTGATGACTCCCCTGGCACTTGGCAGGTTTTAAGAGTAGCAAAAAAAAATCCTGTTGCCTTCTGAGTGGGCACAGCCATATCTATTTTAAAAAATGAAATGTGCATGCTCTCAGGGAAATGCTCAGCTGTCACAGCAGAGCAGGTCACAGAAGCATTTCATCTATGGGCTCTAGAGCTACTGGTGGACATTGTGTCCTTTATGGGCACTCAGGTGCCTCTTCTTGTCTGTATCCAGCAAATTATTTCATTTGCAGCCATTACTATTTTTGAAAGGACTCTGTGCTTTTAAACAGACCATTGAAACAATGGTTCAGTCTCCAGCCTCACCAGGAGCCACCACAAATTGACAAGAGGGCTGCAAGGACAGTGTGAACAGGCTCTGTGGCTGTGACAGCATTTGGTGGCATCCTGCTGCAACATCCCCATCCCAAATGAGAGCTTCTTCAGGAGAGCAGCAGAGCATCTCTGACTGGAACAAGCTGCTCCTCAGCAGCATCTTCTGATCCATGTTCAGATCCAGGGTGTTTTCTGTGCCCTGAAACACAGACAGCACTCACAGCCTCAGGGACACCAAAGCTCTCCATGGCTGAAGCTTTCCTGTGGTAGCATGTAAAACCCATGCCGGACCTTATTTTTTCCTGGGACCTTTCCCCTCTCTTCCATCTGGTCCTACAGATCATCTCAAGCATCTCTAAAGCAGAAACCATTATTTTCTTGCCGAGAAAAGTGGCTGACCCACCCCTGGAAGTGTTCCCGGCCAGCTTGGACAGCAACATGGTGTAGTAGAAGGTGTCCCTGCCCCTTGCAGAGGGAGGAACTGGATGGTCTTTAAGGTCCCTTCCAACCCAAACCATTCTGTGATTTGTGATTTTATGACACCGTGCCACCACCCAAAGCTGTTTCATGAAGGGAACCCCCCAGGCCACCACCTCCCCTCTGCCTCGACACCACCACGGATCCCAAATGGGCCAAATCTGCAGGGGAGTGAGGGATGCTGGATGAGCCAGGAGGAGAAGCAAGAGGCAGAGCAGCTCCCCCTGCTCTGTGTGTGAGACTTGGCAAGTCTGTGACTTGCACTTCCAAGGGGCTGCTGAAAGAAAAGGGCCTGATTTGCCTTGAAGCAGTGGGAGTTCAGGCTGGGTGCAGCCTCTCTCTTTGCCTTGAAAAGCATCTGTTAATAGAGAGGAGTTGGAGGGGAGCAGCAAAGAGACATCACAGGCACCATCCTCCCCATCAGCAGCACTGCCTCTTGCCAGGAGGGTTTCTCATGCAGCCCACGTCTGTGATGTGCTATTATATTCCATGAAAAAGAAGGGAAAATGTCAAGTTTAGAACATCTTGGCTATTTCCAGAGGTATTATGCTATTACACAGAGCTGAGATGGCATGCAGTAGAGGCTGCTGCCTGTTCCCAAGAAGCAATTCAGGACCCAGCTCTTGTGGAGTCACCTGAGTAAAAACAAAGCCAATCCCAGAATAAGGCAGAAGCTCCCCATTTAGCTCCTTTTATCCATCAGGGCTCCCCAGATCTCATCCTGAAGTGTCACTTATTGACCAGAGCACATGGGGAGGGGATGGTGAAGGGCTCTGACCCCGTGTGACATTTCCCACAGTGTGGCATCCCAAAGGCCACATGTCCCAGGACAGCCACCAAATTTGTTGTCCTGCCTCTTACTCATTTTCCTGTTGCTCCTGCAGCAATAGAAGAAACTCAGGCCTCATTTCCTGCATCCCAGGTCACTCCTCAACAAATGAATCATCATTCCCCCTCCAAAGGAGCTTTAAAAAGATCCACTAAACCATTTGTTCTGTGGTCCTTCATGAGATGCTCCAGGTATCCACTTCAGCATCAAATTTCTCAGGACACCAGCACAGCAACAACTCCCTCCTTACAGGGGATGTTATTTTAAAGGACAGAATAATCGAAAACAGGTTTTCCCTCAGTGCTGGCAAAGAAAATCCCTTTAATCTGAAACATGACACATCCTGATCAGGTGCAGGGGGAAAAAGAAAAAGAACCAGATCAGAGAGATTTTGCTTTCATGTGGCTACAAGATAAATGATCATCCAGGGCAAGTAATGGGTAGTAATTGTAACTCCTCTCTGCATTTACAGCACATCAGAGACCTGTGAGGGCTGAGATGGCTCGATAGCTGCTGAGCCTCCCAGCCTCCAATTACCCCTCTCCCTGCTCTCAGTATCAAAGGCAAAAAATTGCTTTCTTGGTGCTAAATGATCTGCAGGGTGGAGGAAAATGGGCAAAAGGACTTGGAGAAATGATCATGGGCTCTGCTGTTTCTTCAGCTCCTTCTCCAGAGGAAGCAGAGTAGGAAGGTGTGGGGCTGAAGGTGCTGTGTTTTGCACCTCACCCACCCTGTGATGAACTGGCTGTTTGCTTTAGTAAACAAAAAAAATTAATCTCTGCTCAGTTTGGTCTTTGGACACTCCAACATACCAGAGAGGAAGAAACAAACTGCGAGGAAAAATGCTTTTGTCTTCCAACACTGCACTTCCATATTGGAAAAACAACCTGCAGCACTGACTGTTGTGGGCAGGTGGACATGAGCATGTCAGGGCACTTTTCCTCTCAGAAAAGGAAAAACCAAGGCTGATGAAATCAGTTTGGTAGTGGATCACCTAGCAATTTTGTGGCATGGGACCTGCAGTCTCTACATCCCAGACAGGGCTTGGCTTCTCATGCCCTGCTGCTCTCCTAAAAGCAGAGACATCCTTTTGTCTCCTGAAACAAGTTTCCCTCCTCCCAAGTAGCACAAGACCTGCCAGGATGCTCAGCCACAACCAAATCTCTGTCAGGTACTTTCATCATCCAGGGGATGCCCTCCCCATCTCTTAAATCAACTTAAAATGAATTTGTGGAAGGTGTCCCTGCCCAGACACTTCACACTTGCAGTGCCTCTTGTAGTTACTTGGCCATGCAAATGTTCCCATTGCTGCCTGAAACGTGGCAGGTCCAGCCAGCTCCATGGCAATGTCCCTGGGTTTGCTGGCTGCAGATTTTAATTCATCTGCAGCATTTCCAGTGCTCAGGTTCACTTGCTAAATCCAGGCTGATCAGTGCACCACTTCCCTTCTCCACTGCATCAATTTTTGATGTCTTATACACTCATTTGCTGCTGACTAGACCCAAAATTACATATATTGCTTGAATTTTTGTCTTACAAGCAGCAGCCCTGGGTTTATAACCTCAGGATCAGCCAGGTAAGCAAGAGCCTTTCCTTCACCATTCTTAGGATTCAATGTTCAGCCCACAGAACCACACTAACATTTTATTTCCATAGTGTCAGCTGAGATCCTCTTCCACAGGAAATTCCTGACCTGTGGTTTTCTCATGAGCACCAGTGTCAGGGCTCAGGGTTTGCCATGGCAGTGAAGCTCACAGGCAATCCACACTGAGATTTTAGCTCCAGGTTTCTGTCAGGCTGGGGTGTCCAGAAGAGTCCTGTGCAGATTCTAATAATGTGGCTGCTATTCAGCACCACAAGCCCTGGTGTGGCTCACAGCACTTTGCTTTGTTATAAGGTAAATGTGAAATTATAGTATGTTTTTCCTACTTCCTGTCTCCTCAAAGCCTGCACTCTGCTATCCAAAAACAATCCCCCATGCATCTTCTGCTTCAGTATTTCCACAGCCTCATCTCCTTTCCACACTCAGATGTTTCAGGGTAATACTTGTATATTTTTAAGCCCAGCATGCTGACAACAAAACAAATATCCAATTAAGTACTTATTTTTAATACATGCTGTACAGTTTGCACGCAGCCAAATCCCTTGGTTAGCCTTTTGTTTTTCATGCTGTTAAGCCACATTTTTCACTTTCAATTCTAGAGGAAAGCCTTCCCTGGATTGTGCATCCCCCTCCTGCAGCCCCCTGGCAGTGACCTCCTGCCCAACAGGCAGATCCCGTGAGCCATGGTGGCTTTGGAAGCTTTTTCTGTCACTTCCAGCTTTTTCTGTCACTTCCATGGTGGCTTTGGAAGCTTTTTCTGTCACTTCCAGCAAGGACAAAACCCCCAACAAAGCTCTGCCACCATTTCTCATGCAATCCATGGTCCAGAGGAGCCGCAGACCTGGCACCCTCCTGCCCATAAATAAATAAATTCCACGTGCCCAGCACTGAGGCACAGCTCAGCTTTCCCTCATTCCAGCCTGGATTCAATGATCCATTTTACTTCCTCCCTCCTTTCCATTTTAAACCCAAGACCAGAGTATTTTTTTTTATGCAGGTCTCCTTGGTCATGGCTGTGCCTTGAATATAATATCAATTTTTTTCTAGTTAACTCTTCACTCCTGCTCCTGCTGGAGTGGGGGCAGCTCCAAACTCCTCTGGGATGTAGGATTGACATCGCTGGTGTGTTATTTAATCTCACAAACAGCTCCTTGTGCCCAAATTACCTTGTTTGTCACCACAAACCTGTCCTGGATGTTCACGCAACAGTGCAGCTCCCATTCTGCAGCCCTGCTGCTGCTCTTGTAACAAAAATCCAATTTCTGGGTATTTCAGTTGAATTTCAGCCTGTATCCAAGTGAGATTTAACCAGACAGGAATGTAATGCAATAAGTCATTGAAATGGAAGACTGTTATTTGCTAGTTTTTTTAATATTAAAAATGCAAAGTATAAATAATCTGGGGGAAAAAATTAAATCAGAAATCCTGAAATTGCTTCCACAATTGCAGATTATGTTATGGAAAGAATAAAGCACAACTGCATGCGCAGATGATTTCCAGAGGCAAATCAATAACTTTTAAAGGGCATATTGACCAGCAAGAATGAACCTTGGGAAAAGAGCTAAAATGAAAAAAGTATCTAGTTGACAAATTATTTAAAATAAGGATTTTTCAGCTTCTTGATCTAAAGTACAGTTAAATCCAGTGATCTAAACATTTTGACTGCAAATCCCAGGTCAGGTTACAGCCTAATCCTGGCAAATGTTTTCATTTTTGAGACTTTGCTTGTGTAAGAGAAGATGTTTTAAATTTACATCAGACACTCTTGATTTAATTCTGAATTTCCTTTTATATGAATACGGTCACTTTTTTTGCAGGGATTGAATTTTTTTTAACACACTACAAATCTTTCCTCCATTAAAGAAAAAATAAAAATCTGTTCACATCAGCCCCTTTTGCTGCCCAGTTCCATTTCCTCTGCCTCAGATGAAATGAAATCCTTAGTGAAGAGCCTCGTTGAGTGTAGTTTGCCCTTCCAGTCGCTTTGTATTAAAGATCTGGAAAATTAGTAAAAGAACAGCTCTGCTCCCAAATGCTGGCCCAACACAGAGGCTAGCACTCCTCTTCATGCACCATGTGAAGACCCAGGAGTTTTCTGGGGACATTTTTGGAAAAGGACAGTGAAAAGGTGCCATTAATCTCCATTTATGTCCCCCCACAGCCCAGCTGCAGCCCAGCATTGCCAGGAGCTGCTCAGGTCTTTGGCAACTTTTTAGTGCCAGAGAAGCACAGAATCATTAAGGTTGGAAAAGACCTCTGAGATCGAGTCCCACCATTCCCCCAGCACTGCCAAGGCCACCCCCAACCCCTGTCCCCAGGTGCCACATCCACATGGCTTTGAAATCCCTGCAGGGATGGGGACTCCACCACTGCCCTGGGCAGCTGTGCCAGTGCTTAACAACTCTTTTTGTGAAGGAATTTTTCCTAATATCCAACCTAAACCCCCCCTGGTGCAACATGAAGTCATTTCCCCTTGTCCTGTGGTTTGTTACTTGGGGGAAGAGAACAACTCCCCCTCACCCATGAATACTCCTGCCTGGACATCAAGGCTCTGCTGATCTTTCAGCCAATGCTCAGAAGCTTTTTCTGGACAGAAGGAGAGAGTGGCACATTTTCCATCACTCTGGGAAGAGATTTTTACCAGGAAATCAGACTAAGAGCTAAGCCAAAAAGACTTAAAGTAAATCAGAAAAAAAAAACATAGTGCCTGGGAGGTGGAAAACTTGGGTTGCAAATACCATGTGGAGCACTGGGTGCCCAGCATTTATCATTAAGAAAGGAAATGTTTCTGCTGGGAACATCTCTGTTGACTCCCTGCTGCTGGCTGAGACCCAAACCCTTCCCTTGGGATGGCACCACCACTGGGGAAAGAACAGGGGAAACCTCTGTAAGCCTTAAGGAAGCTGGGAGTGAACATCCCTGTGCACTGAAATTCTGCCCATGAGCTCCAACCTCAAAGTGCTTGTGACCCCCACATGTGCAGGGGGTTTCACAGGATGAGATTTGCCTCAAAGTAAAGGAGATTTTTTTGTGCCTGGCCCTGAGCACAGATCCTGGTGTGTGCCTTTACCACCAGAACATGCAGGGAATGCCTTTGCTTTGTCCTTCCCAAATGCATTGATGAGAAGAANTTTTTTGTTTTTTTGGTTTTTTTTATTATGGTCTCTTCTCTCCCCAATTTTCACAAACCCCTGGCTTGGCTGGCAGAGTCAGGGACATTAGAAGGAGACCAGCTGATGGACAGAGGCTCAGAGTGAGGCAGCAAGATCACAGAGAGCAATTTCCTAAGGAAGTAGACCNCTCTGCTCCCAAATGCTGGCCCAACACAGAGGCTAGCACTCCTCTTCATGCACCATGTGAAGACCCAGGAGTTTTCTGGGGACATTTTTGGAAAAGGACAGTGAAAAGGTGCCATTAATCTCCATTTATGTCCCCCCACAGCCCAGCTGCAGCCCAGCATTGCCAGGAGCTGCTCAGGTCTTTGGCAACTTTTTAGTGCCAGAGAAGCACAGAATCATTAAGGTTGGAAAAGACCTCTGAGATCGAGTCCCACCATTCCCCCAGCACTGCCAAGGCCACCCCCAACCCCTGTCCCCAGGTGCCACATCCACATGGCTTTGAAATCCCTGCAGGGATGGGGACTCCACCACTGCCCTGGGCAGCTGTGCCAGTGCTTAACAACTCTTTTTGTGAAGGAATTTTTCCTAATATCCAACCTAAACCCCCCCTGGTGCAACATGAAGTCATTTCCCCTTGTCCTGTGGTTTGTTACTTGGGGGAAGAGAACAACTCCCCCTCACCCATGAATACTCCTGCCTGGACATCAAGGCTCTGCTGATCTTTCAGCCAATGCTCAGAAGCTTTTTCTGGACAGAAGGAGAGAGTGGCACATTTTCCATCACTCTGGGAAGAGATTTTTACCAGGAAATCAGACTAAGAGCTAAGCCAAAAAGACTTAAAGTAAATCAGAAAAAAAAAACATAGTGCCTGGGAGGTGGAAAACTTGGGTTGCAAATACCATGTGGAGCACTGGGTGCCCAGCATTTATCATTAAGAAAGGAAATGTTTCTGCTGGGAACATCTCTGTTGACTCCCTGCTGCTGGCTGAGACCCAAACCCTTCCCTTGGGATGGCACCACCACTGGGGAAAGAACAGGGGAAACCTCTGTAAGCCTTAAGGAAGCTGGGAGTGAACATCCCTGTGCACTGAAATTCTGCCCATGAGCTCCAACCTCAAAGTGCTTGTGACCCCCACATGTGCAGGGGGTTTCACAGGATGAGATTTGCCTCAAAGTAAAGGAGATTTTTTTGTGCCTGGCCCTGAGCACAGATCCTGGTGTGTGCCTTTACCACCAGAACATGCAGGGAATGCCTTTGCTTTGTCCTTCCCAAATGCATTGATGAGAAGAACCCCAAGCTGGGCTGTCTGTGCTGCTCTGCACAGTCAGTGTCCTGCTGGTGACTGAAATAGGCTGAGCCCTGAGCCAGACTCATCCCTGTGCTGAAAATGCAGGAATTCTGCAACCTTGGAACAGCTCCACACACACTTTTCTTATTTGGTTTTTTTTTTTT
>VXAX01000405.1:404014-460649 GCA_013399835.1 Leptocoma aspasia | reverse complement strand
TAAGGAAGTAGACCTAGGGGGAAAAAAAAAAAAACCATTGTCATTGTTTATCTTCTTTCAGCAGGTCTTGTTTTTTCATTGGAAAAAGCCAGCAGTGCAGCAAACAGCTTCATGAATATACAGATTGTTTCTGGCAACTACCAATTAGCAAAGAATGTGTTCATGCAATCCCCGAGCAGCTATTTCCCTGGGAATTTCTTGTTTTGAACAAGCCATTTTCCATTAGAGAGAATACACACAGGGACAAATAGCTCTTGCTGCTGTTTGTGGGGGGAGATGGGAGAAGGGCAGGCAGACACCCTGTTACTGGGGTGTGGGAAGATCTGGGCACAGACAAGTCAGAAACAGGACAAAACAGAAAGGAAAAATGTCCTGGTGTCACTGCTGGGGCTCAATCCTGCCACTGCAAACCAAGGGACTTTGGGCTGTTACTCATCACAGCCTGTGGCAAACACCTCCTTCCAGGTGGATCCTACCCAAAAAGTGCCAGCCTGAGGTTCCCCATGGCTCCTGTGGCCCCTGCAAGCCCAGCCTGAGTCCTTGCACTGACCATGCAGCCTGGAGGAAGGAACACAGCACTCAAGTGTTGCCAGCTTTGCCTGAGACACTGAATGAACCACAGAGCAGGGAGACGAGGCACTTAAAGTCAGCTACTATGGACAGCTTTTTATTTCCCAATGTTTTCATTCAACAAAGTGCTACATTCCATAGTTACAGGATGAGGAGCTGTTCCTGTCCACGATAGAAAAGCACAAGGAAGCACGAGGATTGCTCACAGCACCCTGGGGAAGCAGTGCAGTTCAGAGAAGCCTCGCCAGGGTGAACATCTGACCTTGAGGAAGGTGTCAGCAGCTGTGTGGTGGAGGTGCATCCCAAGGAGGCAAGAGCTGCCAGGCAGGCTGGTTCCTCCTGTCAGAAATGGGGCTGGAGATGCCAAAGCTGTCGTGTAGAACCTGCAATGAAATTCTGGCTTGTGCTTGTCAGGAAAATGCAAAGGGGAGGGGAGTGGCTCGTCCTGTGTGGAGCCCAGGGGTTGTCATTGCTGCAGTGACATTGCTGTGCCAATGTCACCACCCTCAGCGCTCAGGGGCTTGCAGTTCACCCAGCACAGAGGATGAGGAGGGCCCTTCCTGGCTGCTTTCCTTGCCCTGCCTCTTCCAAAAGAGGCTGGTGGTTTGGCAAGGCAGATTAAAGATTAAATCAGCAGTGTTAGGCCACTGGAGCTCCACCTGAACCCCCCCATCCTCTCCCTGCTGCCATCTGATCATTTCAAGGGAATCAATCAAACTCCAGGAGCTGTGCAGAGGATATTTTTAAGAGCCCAATCCAAACTCTATTGGCCTTGAACGAGGAGGGAAGGGGCTGAGGGATGCTTGTGCTTTAAGGACCTGCAGGAAATGCTGCCTGAGCTCCAAAGGCTCCCACGTGCTTCTGACCGCCCACCTTGCTTCCAGGTTAGCCTGACGACATGGGGACCTTCCAGGGCTGACCAAAACCAACTGCTCCACAGAAACCTCCACTCCAAGTGGCCACCAGTTGGCATCTCAGCTCGGGAAGCTGGCCAGCAGTGGTCAGGTCCCATCCTTGGGGGAAGCATTTCAGAGCCAGAGTCAGGCCTGGCAGTACAGACAGATCACAAGAAAAACCTTTGGGAAATCCACCTAACTCCTAAGCCTGTCTCCAGCAGAGACCAGAGAGCCCACACTGAACTGTGCTTGCAACTGGGCCTCCCTTCCTTGTCGACTTCCAGCATCCAAGCCACCCCTGCCACGTCCTCTCTCAGGGAACTCTGGTTCTGAGGACACCAGGGCCCCCCACAGATGCAGTAAAACCCCACTTCCATCGCTCTGACTGGCAGTGTTGCCTTTAATTCCTCAAGTTCATTATGCTGGAGAGGGAGGAGACAGGGAAACTGATTGCCCCTGCAGAAAGGCAGTGTTTCCCAAACTGGGGATTTATTAGCACAACAAAAGGCCACAGCACCTCCCCACCTGCCTTCCCAATCCATCAAACTGACAAGACATCCATAAGGATCCTCCTGAGCTGCCAGAGCTGGGCTACTTAAACCAGCAGCCAGCAGCCTTCCTCAGCCATCCCTCCTCCTCCTCCTGACTGACCCAGCAGCTCTGTATTTTATCAGGTATTTCATCAGATAACCACTTTGCAATCCCCACCATGCCTTACCAGGAATAAATCATCAAAGAGCCCAAGGGACAATATTTCCCAGCTCCCAATACTGCAAGACAGCCAGGAATGATCACCTGGACTGCTAACACCTCCCAAGCACCTCCAAGCTCCAACAGACTTAGGGATGAGAAGGAAATAGGGAGAGATCAGTCTGGAGGGAAAACTTCATCTTAACTTGGAGTGACCACTTACTATGTGAGAAAAGAGGCCTTAATTTTGGATTTCATGGTGTATTGCCAGACAGTGCCTATTAAAGATGTGGGGCTGCTTTTAGCAAGGCAAAATCCTCCTGGCTGATATTTCAGAAACAAAAAGGGAGAGATGCACCACTGTGGAGCCCTGCCTGGGGAGGCCTCTCCTGGAGGGATTAGGGTATGAAGATGACCTGCCCCCCAAAAATGTTGTCTCCCCAGCCTGCTGCCCATGCACCCAGCAGGACCAATGACTGAGGTACACACACAGCTCTTGGACTGGAAGGCTGAGCATTAGAGCAGCATTTTAAAACCAGGCTGTCCCACCTGTCCTTGTCCAGGTGACCCCGTGGGTGTCACAGACTCACAGGAGAGTGCCTGGGGCTCTGGTGAGCAGTGGTTGTTCAGAGGTGACCATCACATCTGATGATTTAATGTCCAGAGCAGGCTCTGACCCTCTCAAGGGAGAGCTCACCTCAGGAGGGGCTTCTGAAAATCCTCCCTGCCTTGCAATCCTACTGACACTTCCACAAGACCTTTGCTCCCTTTCACCATCTGACAGGGCACAAAATCCTGCTCCTGCCCCTCCTCAACCTCTCCTCCCTCCCACTTCTCCAAAGGCTCAGAGGGATTTAATCTCAGCAGATGTGTGGTCTGCCCTTACTTTTCTGCTCAGCTCTCCTCTGGCAACAGTCACTGTTCCTTACAGGAAGGATGATTCCCCACAGAACAGTGATTCCTACCTCAGAAACGTGGATGTTTTGCATGTCAGATTGAAGTAATTCCACAGTGGGAAGCAGAGCTCAATAGTGCAGCCCTTTTCCTGGCTATTTTGACAGCATTTCTGGGCAAAGCTACGTTATTCTCCCCTGCTCAGTGCCTGTGACATCTCAAGCACTGCATAACAAAGCACCTCCACAACCCCCTGCATCCATCTGTGCTATGAATTCACCTTTCTCCCTACAGCCAAGGGTTCCCAGTGTGGTCATCCCACCCCCCCCACAGCTGACATCTCTCCAGCTCTTGCTGTTTTCCCACTTATTGGGCACGAAGCCCTCACCAGTGACTGCCACCTGCTCCCCAGCCTTTAGTGCCTTTCTGTATTCCAGGGTTTGGAGACCAGCTGCCCAGGGAATCTGAGGCTGCCCCATTCCTGGAAGTTTTCCAGGCCAGGCTGGATGAGGCTTAGAGCAACCTGGTCTAGTGGAAGGTGTCAAGGTTGGAACCAGGTCCCTTCAAAGTCCCTTCCAACCCAAACCATTCTGTGATTCTGTGAGACAAGACCCATCCAGATCCCCCAAAGGTGCTGTTGTTCACACAGCTTTCAGGGGCTGAAAATGCATTTTCCAGTGGGATAAAGGGGTATAGAGGCTCCACTCTCATCCCTGTGGGAATGATGGAAAGAGATGAACCTGGAGCTAGTGTCCTTCCAACAAGAGGCAGAAGCTGGGGAAGTCTCTGACCTGCCTCTTCTCTCACCTCCTTGCACACTGACCAAAAGCCAAGAGATGCAGGCAAGAGCACCCGTCAGTAGGTGAGCACTGGTATTTATTGTGCTGTAACAGACAGTGCTGGTTGAAAATGGACAAGGAATTTTGTGGTGGAATCACGTGCTGAGGCCATTCCTGTGTGTCTCCAAGCAGAGCTGAAGGAAGAAAGGGGTGAGAGTGGGGGCACCCGAGGGCAGAAATGTGCTTCAAACTGTATCAAGAACCCTGTAGACGGGCACTTCCCGGGCAGCCAGGGATACAGCTCAGGCTTACAACTCATTAATTAAGCAGAGCAGCTAATCTTAGCGCTAACGAACTCTAGCTCAGGTAATGTAACATTTAAAATGAATTGGACAGAAGTCATTCACAGTAAAGATTTCCATTCCTGGGATGGGTGAGAGCTATTGTTATGATTAGATTACTGCCAGCCAGGACCAAAACAGTACACCAGGGCATGAGGAAAATCATCATCCACATGGATCAGCTCCAGCTGTGGCTCTGAATGAGGCGCCGGGGGCGAGTGTGAGATCTCCACTACTGTATCAAAACAAACATCACGGTGGCACACGTAGAGCATAGCATTGTCATTGTCATCGGGCTGGGGACACCACCCCTGCCCGGGGCAGCCGAGGGAGCAGCAGAAAAGTCGCTTGTTCTTCCTGTCCCCCTCTCTCCCTCCTCTGAAAAGTCACGGGCTCTCCCAAGGGCACTGCAGTTCCACTCAAAATTCATCTTCAGAGCTGTCGGCCAGGAGCATGACCCGGTCCTGCATGCTGTTAAATTCCCTCTGCTGGGGGAGGAAAACAAACATCAGGGAGGTCCACGTGCAAAAAGGAACCAAATGAAGAGAATTTGGGTGCCCCCATCCCGTAACCGAGGTGCCCCAGGCACTCCAGCTCAGACAGACCCCAGCCAGGCTGTGTTTGCTTTCCAGCCAGAAGGGTTCACAGTTCCCATACCTTTCCTTGGCAGCTTCCATACCTTCCTTTTATGCCTCTTTGAGCCGTTTCTCCTCCGGCGATTCATAATCTTAATGCTGTAGAGTGCTCCCAGGATGAAGAGGGCTCCAGCTATTCCAACTCCCACAGGAACCAGCATCCCCGACATGTATCCTGCCTAAATGGAGAAGGGAGGAGCAGAGCAATACTCCCCAAACCATCTTTCAGAGTCATTTTCAGCAGCCAAGGACTGCAATGTATCCCTACGGTGATTTCCTCAAAGTTTATTGGATTTGAGCCCCATCACCTGCCTGCACGGGATGATTCCCCACTCCAGGAGCAAGCTGGTCACCAGCACAACTCAGCTTTTCCTGACAGATATTTACTGCTGACAGCTGAGACCCTGCAGTGCTTGCCTGCCTTTAGGAGGGGGAATAATTGGGTGAGTGCTGGGGTGAAGTGTCTCGACAGGGATGCAGGTGTGAAGGAAAACCTTGGCTGCCAAAGGAAGGTGACCTCGAGCCACTCCAAGGCCTCCTTGGCTTTGTACTCAAAATCTCTGAGCCAAACACTTTGGCTTTGCATGGGAAGGGGTCCCCTGCATAGCAGCAGGATGATGACATGGAGGGAGGGCACACACACCCTCAGGTGGCCTTAAGGGGAGCACAGCAAAAGTCAACCAGCCCTAATTCAATCGCTGTGATCCGTGTGTTTGCACTGCCCATTAAAAAAAATACAGACAGCATGACTAATCTAAAATTACACATCTAAACACTTTAAATCCTTTGGAAAATATTCCCAAGTGCTTGTTATTTTATATTTTACTGCTTTTATTGCTTTTTATATTTTTACTGCTTTTACTGCTTTACTCTTGAAAAAGAACCTAAGTTTTAAAGTGGCAGATTGCTTCAGAATCCTCACCCAATTTGGGCTGCTGGGCTCAGAGTTGCAAGGGAGGCAACTCCAGCCTGGCTCCCCCCTCTGTAGCTCTGCCTCTCCTCTCACTGCAGCCAGAGCCCTCAGCTGTGCCACTACAGCTTCACCCTTTGCCTGCTACACCCCCCAAAAATAGATTTTACACCTGCCAAGGGACACAGGCACCAGTTCTCAGCCCATTGCTTACAACCACTTGTCTTCATCCGTGCTCTCAAAATACAACACAGCACACACACCACAATTACTTCTCTTCCATAATCCACTGAGTGGGAGGAAAAAAAAAAAGAAGCTATTCAGGTGCACTACCCTGCCTTTGTACACTTACCTGGAGAATTTAAATAACTGCTTTCATCTGGGGCAGGCACAATGCCGAGGAGGGCTGGTTTGCTCCCCCAAGCCCCTCCAGATCCTACTCAGTGCTTTAAATACTATATATAAAGTAACAGCTCTGTGTTTGGATCCCAAAGCCTGAGGGATCTTCAGCTGCATCATTCAGATTCCCTGAACAGCCTCCCAGAAAACCCAGCCCTGTTCAGCTCAGGTGCTGGGAAGGGGCTGCATCCCTGAGCCCAGCTCTGGAAAAGGAGGTTAGTGAGGACACAGCTGAAGGCTGTGTCTCTGTGAGGCAATTAAGGTGCCTTAATTGGGTGACCTAATTAGTGCAGTGTGGGGGTTTCTATTTCTGGAACTTGGCTGCTGGCATGGGCAGTGAGGGGAGGCTGCAAATGGTTTTTAGCTGCTGCCCAGTTGAGTTTCCATGTCAGAAATCACAATGAACTCCTCAGCCTGTCTGTGAGCCTTTATCATGGCTGGCATGACCAGCCCATGGCCTTTTACAAGTTTCCCTCAGCCCCCAGATCAATGTTTTATACCCCAAAAACTTTCTGTATCTTGCAGCCCAACTTCTGAGGGCTTCTACACTTTCTTGATAGAAAATCCCATTTCACAGGCCAAAGTCACATTTTTACCCCTTTATGGGGAAGATGTAGCTTCTTTAGGGATGCTTTTACTATACCAAATCCATGCTCATGACCTTCCTGGCCCTGATGGACTTTTAAGATAACAGCAAGAGAACTTGAGAGGAACTTCATGTCCATTATTTGCCACACCAAATGCAGCATTTGCACAGTGATTTCAGGAGACCAGACATAAAGCTGGCCCTGGCCCTGTGCTCCTGGTCCCACAGCCCCCACACCTGAGGGACAGGCAAGGACATGGCTCTCAGAGATGTGCTGGAATCCTTGTCTGGGTGGAGGGACTGTAAAACAGGACAGGGGCAAATGAGAGGGGCTGGTGCTGATAAACTCAACTAGGAAGAGGAGGGAATGGGGTGAACAGGTTTATTTGCAAGTGATTTGCTACACCAACCACTGGCTGGGAGTGGGGGGAGTGTTTTTTGCTGGGCTTTTCTGTGGAAAGATGTGAGCCAGGTGAAAGATCCCAAAGGAGGGAGGTGGCTCAGGAGTGAGTCTCTCTTTGGAGTGGACACCAGTGGATCCTCAGTTACACCAGAGCTTGTGCTGGGCACTGCCACATGGGCCAGGGTCTGCCTGCACGAGGTTCAGACTCTCCAGAGCTCTGCTGGGGACAGGAACATGCAGCCCCTCTGCAACAGGGAAGGACAGAGGTGGCCAACAAAGTGACAGGAGGAAAGCTGTGAGAGCTACAGCTTCAGTGAGAAGACTCTGATGTCCCCAGGCTCATGCTGTGCCACGTGCTGGCATGAGCAGGTGACCTGTGCATGCTGCAATCCCTCCAGGCACACAGCCAGCCTCGGTGGCTGCTCTTTACCTTCACTGGGAAAACCATTCTCTGTCCATTCAGCATCTGCTCTGGATGAATCCCAGGCCAAGGAGCTCTGCTATGAGCTCCAGACTTGCCTCCTTCCTAGTGCAGGCAGAAGAGCAACTCAACAAGGCTGGGCAGGAACCCACCTTAAACCCTCCCACTCCCCAGTCCTGGAAAACAGACACCCAGACCCCCTTTCTGTGCTCTGACTTGATGGTAAAAGTGCTGCTGAAATTTGCTGTGGAGCACATGGGAAGGCTGGGCTGCTTGGGTGAGTCTGCCTAAACTTAGAGAAGGGTTTTCAGACATCACTCTCACTCCTTGTGATGGTTTTTGTTTCTCCTGACTCTGATCCTGTTCAAGAATTTCCAAGGCCTGTTGAGTCACAGAATGTTCTTGCTGTCACCTCATTTCCAGCTTTGTGGCTCTGCTGTCAGCAACACAACACTTGGAAGGCTTCACAACTATTTTGAAATGTCAATATTTGCTCCAGGGCAGCAGAGCTTAAAAAGCCATCACTGCCTGTGGCTGCCACAACTCTTGAGTGCATGGAGCAGCCCCCTGTGATGCCAGGGAGGGATGATCAGGGTCTGTTACCTTGACAGCTTTACTGGGTTTGATCATTCTCCTTCCAGGGATTTGCAGCACGTGGAGGTAGGAAAGGCCTCATCCAGAGGCACTGGCATGGCATGCAGCCTCTCACCAGACCCTCTTGGTTTGGATCCAGAACTGAGCTTAGCACTTAGAGAAAAGGGGTGGAACTAAATTCTTTACCCTGGGGTCCCTGGAAACATTCCAGGTCAGGTTGGACAGGCTCCTAAGCAACCTGATCCTGACCTGGTGAAGATATCCCTGCTCAGTGCAGAGGGGTTGGACTAGATGGACTTCCAAAGGTCCTTTCCAACCAAAACTATTCTAGGATAAGTTAAGGGGAAATAAAAAAAAAGTAACTCAGGTTATCTGACGAGGTCATTTTCTGGTGCAGAGAAATCAATCAAACACTTCTGTCCCTCCTGCCCTTAGTTACAACCCATCAGGGATTTATTGTGGGTTCACAGCACTCTATACCAGCAGCAACTGGTTCATTTGCCTCCCAAAGAAAATTTTAAGCCCTTTCTCAACTGTCTGTGCAAAGATAAAGAACTGCACTGACAAAAATTTATTTATTCCTGAAAGTAAAAGTAGCTTTTCTTCGAAAGAAACAAAGCCTCCTACCTTATCTTTCAGCTTCTCCATCCAGCTTCTCACTGAAAAATAAGGAAAAATAAAAGCTGTCATCATGTTACTTCTACTAATTAGTAACAAACTATAGTGATAACATTAAAATAGAGAGCGATTAAATTGACAAGCTGATAAGGCTGAACATTAGATTTCCTCTTTTCTCATTCATGAGAAAAAGCAAATACAGCAAATCAATGCAAGAAACTCTTGGAGTGAGTTGGCAGACAAGTAGCTCACCTTTACCTGAGCAATTCACATCTTCAGAGTGATTTAAAAGGGAATATAAAAACCAGTATTTCAGGCTGTGGATTTTTGACCACCACTTCTCATACACACACTGGGGTGTCTGACCTTACAGTGCAGTTATCCCCTTCCACTGGCCTCCTCTGAAGTAAATATTCTTCCCTGCATTTTGTATAGTCTGTAATGATGGCTAAAAAGATGTATTATTCACTGTCTTTTATTCCCCTGCTTTTCTGGAATAACCACTGCCTGCTCTGGGAAGCCTCCAGAGGGCTGGGATGGCACTGGAGGTGCTAAATCACTAAACCAAGCAAATTTATACTGCCAGCCCTGCGACCTCCTTCTCCTAACAGTTAAATAAGTCCCGTGAAATATGACAGCTGAGAATTAAAATTCTGTAAAAGCAGGTGCTTTGGGCTGAAATCTTCACTGATCTCCCAGAGCTGCAAGGGCTCAGCAGTGGCTGCAGGAGCCACTTACACCACAGGGCACTGGGTGTGTCTGCCCTGCACCGAGGGCAAAACGCCCACAAGGATCCACCAGGATTTTAACAAATTCCTGCTCAGAGGTAAGAAGCAATAAACAAGTTAAGTGTTGGGTTTTTTAGGGCTCAGCAACTGTGTTTTTACAAGGATTCTCATCTCTCCCGGGGGACAGTGCTAAAGGAACAGGGGACTCTTGGATGCAGCAATGTTCTTCTGAGGGATATTTCTTTGTTAAATCGTATTAAATCCCAAATGTAACACACAGTTTATGGATTTAGACCCGATTTCCAAGCCTGCTTTGTTATAAAACGTCTCTTCAAAGCTTGAATTAGCAGTATCAGTGTCTGCACATGCACCTGCAGCACTCAGAGCACCCCTCTGAAAGGAGCCTTTCTGTGAGTGGGGAGGGGGCACAGGAGGGCCAGCAGCAAATGGCTATTTTATGTCTCTATAACACAAGTTCAAAGCCATCTGAATACTCCCTTTGAAGTGTTAGCAACAAAACAGCTTCCAAACAGAAGGATCCCAAATTAGCTAAAGGTGAACACACGTGAAAGAGGCACAGGTGCACTTATCTCTAATGGGGAGCTGAAAAAAAGATGAATTATCCAGGAGAGGGACCCACACAGCACTAGAAGAGGAGAAGAGGTCTTGTTTTATCAGCTCTTCCCACCATTAGTCCTGGCCTGCACAGGCTAAGCCACAAAAAACTCAATTTAGGTGCCACCACAATCCTCCTCTGCCATGCCAAGCCTGCATGCCCTGGATGTCACTCCCAGTGGAATCCCAGAGAGGAAGGAAACCCATGGCGCCCCTGGGCTGTGACACTGCCAGGAGGAGTGGTGACAGTGGCTCAGGCACACAGCTGCAGACCCAAAGGGCTTGGGGACAGCGTCCCCTGTGCACACCAGGACAGCCACACGTGCAGCCACAGTGCTCAGCTGGCCCCAACTCCAGCTGAGCACAAAGCCTATTTTTACATCTCTCCCAACAATTACATGGGATCAGTGATCTCAGCAGGAGCCGACCCACTTTCCTGCAGCTGAACAATGCCACCAATTAACTCTGGAGTATTTCTGCCAAGGCAGGGGCAGGGGCTGAGCTAAGAATATTCTATTACCTATTTTTAATGAACATAGATTCTGCCTTTGTTCCCCTCTGCTCCACAAAACAACAGCAGCACCCCCGCTGGGGCCCACCGAGTCTTTATTTGCTATTACACATTTGTTTGTTATTAAACCCAGCCTTGTTTTCAGCCATGAGGTGCCTTTGGAAATCAACCCAGGCCACAGGAAAAACAACCCAAGGTGATTTCTCCCCGACTAGGTGCCTCTCCAGGGGATGCTGAATGCAGCCACAGCCTCTGACCTCTGCTAGAGGAAAGTAATGACCCCAAATTAATGAGATTCAGGCAGGAGGTCAGAAACCCTTCAGTGTCCTGGCAGGACTGCACCAGGAAGGAGCAAAGAGTGTGGAGCTGTCACAGCCAAGGTCCCAGACCTGTCAGGCTGGGGCCAGGACAAGTCAGGGAGCACTGGATTACCATGGATTACAAACACTTCTCATGTCACCAATGCACCACACTGTTCTAACACCTGGGAGGAGATCACAAGCCACTGTGTCACCAAAACCACTCACTGCTGCAGTGATTTCCCCATCTGAGGACACCCCGTGTGTGGGCAGGAGACACAGCATTCTTTCAAGGTAGAATTGATACCTATGCTAAGCAGCTACCAACAGTTAATTCTGGGCTTCAGACTCCAATTATGCAACAGAATCCATAATTAATATTCTGGCTTGGTCTTGGGAGAGGAACATTGTGGCTGGCACCTTCCCATGAAAATGCAGCACTCTCCAAGAACACCAGGTGACTTGCCAATGAGGCCAAGCAAATAATTAGTAAGAAATACTCTAGTCCATGTATTTTCCATCATCCCCTTTATTCCTTCTTTTCTCTGATCGCTGAATGTCCTGAAGAAATTACAAGAGTCCCTGGGTGTGAATTACTAACAAGTGTCTGCAGTGCTGGCTCACCTTCCACAGCACTTCCAGGATGGTGACTGCTCCAAATTCTCTGCCTCAGCTTAATTTTGATCCCTTGGTTCCATGGGGAGCCAAGTAAGATGAGTGTGGAGCACTTCTGCAAATTACATACATAATCTGACATTTCCTCGGTGATTTATATAATGTCTGCATCCCTGCAATTTAATTTTAAATAACATATAGCTTAAGATTAAGCCAGTCAGGAGCACAGAGGAGGAGCACAGTCACTGGCACCGGCCTCAGAGCAGCCCAGGATGAATTCAGACAGTTACAGATGCAATGTGCTATTTTTAGTCAGTTTTACCCAGCTTTCCCCTTCAAAATGTGCAGCCAGCTATTCAGAAGCTCTGGTGCCAGCTAAAGAAGTGAGGCTCATTTGCAGAGGTAAGCAGCAGCCTGTGGTGTCTGCCTGGCCCTTTTTGGAGGGACCTGGCCCAAAGGGACAGTCACAATTCCCTGTGAGCAAAACCCTTCTGGAAGTTCAGGTTTTGGCAGATGCAGGCAGGAGGCTCAGGAGGGGACAGCAGGTGACACCTGAGGGTATATGGCACTGGATATCCAAAACCAGAAGGTGCTCTGAGATCTCCCCAGACTCTTCTCTTCTACAGGGTGAATACTCCCATCTCTCCCAGCCTGTCCCAGCCCTCAGAGCATCTTTGTGGTCTCCTCTGGACTCACTTGGGTCCAGATCCTTTTTATGTTGAGGCCTTCACTCCTGATTCCCTCCCTGCTGCTGTTCCAAGGACTGTCCATTTTCAGACAAGTTCTTTTTCATGATCCAGGTCTCCTGTGCCCCCCTCTGTCCTGGCAGCTGCAGGGGACTGGGTGCCAGAGCCTGGCTCTGCCTTTCAGCCTCACCACAAGGCACCATCAAATCTCTCACCAAAGGCTTTGCCCTGCTTCCCTCTCCACCCTCCTCTGAAATCAGGAGCACAAGTCCTCAGGGCCTCTTGCTTTGCCAACTTTTAGTAATCCTAATTGCCTAATTATCCACTCCAATGCAATGATAAAGCTGCTTAATAATTCTGTTTGCTTCTCATTCATTCTCTTCCTTCCCAGATAAGAAAATGCAAAGACTTCTGGTGGAGATTTCAATCAATAATTCATGCCCTACTGCCATCAGTTGTGTCTCCCCCCTCCCCTCCTGGATGCCCTGCTGCTTTGTCTTGTCACTTTGGTTTCATCTAATCAGCTTGTTTTAATCATATCCTCTTTTTAAATCATCAGTTAAAGCAATTCTGTTTTTCCATGGCACATTATCACTCATCCCTGCAGATGTTGCCTGGTTTTCAAATCCAGCACTTACAGCTTCATTCCAGAACTCCATCTTGCTGCTGATGGAGGTTCATCCATCACCTTTCCTTTTAATAACTCTCCACCACGACCCCCAGACCAGCGGTGAAAATGTGGCTCTGCCAGGGGTGGGGGATCCTCAGCTTCTCTGGGCAACCTGTGCCAGGGCCTCAGCATCCTCACTGTCAAGGATTTTTTCCTAATATCTAATCCAAAGCTGCACTCTTTCAGCAAAGAAGAGCTGGTTAAAGTGTAGAAAATAAGGAAAAGATTGATTACTTTCAATCAGCTTGTATATACCAAGCAAACTGCCCTGTTCCATTACAGATTTCATCCCTTTCTCTTGCAGGTTAAACTTTTTTCCCAAATGAGACTTGTGAGAACAATTTTGCAGAAGTGCTTCGTGCTTCATCTGCTCAGCTCTGACAACTTAATGGCACAAGGGTGCATCTGCTCCTTTCCCTTAAAAAAGCACAATTTTCAATTTGCTTACTAGCACAGATAAATAGTAAAGAAAATGGCATTTGGCTGGAAGATATATTTTTAATTCCAGAACAACTACATCTACCTGATGGGAATGTAGATGCATGAATTGCCCAACTGGAGAAGACTTGAACAGCTGGATAATCAAACAAATGTCAAACTGACAATTACCATTTATGTTTTCAGATAAAAATTTTGCTTGGGTGAACTTTGAATTAACCCAGTGAACTTAATAGTTACCATGGCACTGTCTGGTCCCTGAACTGCACCATCTACACCCTTTTCCCTGCCTGTCCAGCTGCAACCCAGGCCTGGTTGCAACCCAAGACTGCCACAACCTGCCCAAATCTCTTGGAAAAGAAATAGAGATGGGGAGACAACTCACCACACTCATGTTGAAAGCAGGAACTAAAATGGGCTTCCCAACTCCTTCCCTGACTTTTTGACACTCCCTTTCCCTTGCACTTTTTAAGCTGTTTTCCACTTTATCTGCCCACAGTGAGCAGCCCCTTGCTGAGGCTGCCAAAGGCACTGCCCTTGTGCCTTGGCATTTCTCTGTGAACTCAGCTCTTCTGTGGAGCCTTCAAAACACTTATATTGACACTTACAGACTATTTGTTTCTCCCTCAGTGGCCCCAGACAGGCACAAGATGTTAAAACCAAGCCAAGGTACAAAACCTCCCATTATCCTAAAAGGCATCAGCAGGACGTTGCTGTGAACTGGCTGTCACAATTTGTTGTATGATTAAATATTTACTGATCACACTGTGTTCAAAAGCTGTGTCTGCTCTGGGAGAGGAAATGCAAACTTTGTTTATGGAAATGGCAACACCTCTGCTGGAGCACACAGCTTCTCCCTCACTCTGCCCTGGCACAGCTCCTGGAGCAGCACAGGGAGGTGCCAGCAGTGAGAATCCACCCTGCCTCAGCTCCTGGGTTTCTTGTGTGCTGAAAATGTTCATGCTCACCAGCTTTTAGAGAGTCACAGACTGGTCTGGGTTAAAGGGACCTTAAAGCTCATCCTGTTCCCATCCCCTGCCATGGGCAGGGACACCTTCCACTATCCCAGGTTGCTCCAAACCCTCTCCAACCTGGCCTGGAACACTTCCAGGGATCCAGGGGCAGCCACAGCTTCTCTGGGCACCCTGTGCCAGGGCCTCCCCACCCTCACAGTAAAGAATTCCTTCCCAATATCCCATCTATCCCTGCCCTCTGGCAGTTTGAAGCTATTCCCTCTTGTCCTGTCACTTCATGCCCATGTCCAAAGCCCTTCTCCAGCTCTCTTGGAGCCCCTTGAGGCCCTGGAAGGGGCTCTGAGGTCTCCCTGGAGGCTCCTCATCAAAGCTGTATCCTGCTGAAGATGAAAAATCTTTCTTTACTCATGGGCCTTGCCTTTGCAGCTTTAATAACCTTTTTAAGGTGGCATTTGTGTGTTGTTTATTTACATACCACTATCCAAATAGAACTACCTAGAAGGAGCAGCTGAAGAGCCAGGTTCTATGAAAGAATGCTTTCCAGGCTTTTCTAGAGCACTGATAAACCTTTTCCAGAGTTTTTCTGATCCCTGCGCTCTCAACTCTAAAATTCTGCCATACAATTATTTTATTCTCAGAGGTCTCCAGTAAAAAAAATCTATTAATGGTTTATTCTTCCCATGATTCATCCACTGGAGCAGGTGAACTTCTTTAAAAGTCTGGGATAAGCACCATGGAAAAGTCTTGGTCCAAACAGGTAAAATTTGGTAAAGTTATCAAGAACTAGAATACAACAGAATATAAATCCAACAAATTTAATGATTGGCATGGCTTGTGCAGAGTTACAGGGCAAACACTGAGGGGATGCCTTGAGGGGATGTGTTTAAAAAGAGACTGGATGTGGCACTCAGTGCCATGGTTTAGTTGAGGTGTTGGGGCTGGGTTGGACTCGATGATCTTGAAGGTCTCTTCCAACCCAGTGATTCTGTGATTCTGTGATTCTGTGATTATCCTTCCCCAGCAAGTGCAGTCAAGGCCAGGTCGGACAAGGCTTGGGGCAACCTGGGCTAGTGGAAGGTGTCCCTGGCCACCACCCTGCAGAGGGGTGTGAACAGAGAGGGTCTTTAAGGTCACTTCCAGTCCCAACCATTCTGTGATTCCACGATCTCAGCCTTACTGGCTGATTTCTGGAGGAGCTTCGGGGAGCACTGCCATCCTCAGTTTGCCATTTCCTGACTTACAGCACCCAAGGATGCAGCCCTGGAAGAGAAATCCTCCCTCCTGTCAGCAGCTCTGTGTTGTGTTTCCACTCTGCCCGAGGCCCCTCGGGGATCAGAGGGAAGCAGCAGGTCAGACACGGGCACGGAGCCGCTCGGTGTCCGCGGGGAAATCCTCGGGGAAATCCTCGGGGAAATCCACACCATCCCATCCCAGACACAGAGCTGAGCTGCACAAACATCCTAGGCATCTCTGTCCCTACACCAAGCCAATATTTTAGCTCTTTCTGGCACCAAGTCCCTCTAAAATCACTGCTGGTTTTGAGGGATGCCTGGAGGGTTTCACCCTGTAAATTTACAGAAAAAAAGCGCAAGATGGAATTTGGTCCTGTGCATTTAATGCCCTTTTTTTTTCAGCCCTGTTTTCCACTCCATAACCCAGCAGCCTCTCCCATAGCCTGGCAAAGACAGAATAGATTTTTGCAAATTACAACTAAATGTCAGGTCGCAGTGATGGGAGGGGTGGAGAAGGTGGAGAAGCTGCAGGTGGAGAGCACCTCATGCATCCCTCTGCTCCAACAGCATCTCATTTCAGGACAGCAGCAAAACAGTGGTGGCTGTTATGGTGCCTAGAGAGGCTGCCTGGAACAGAGACCAGACAGAGTTAAAGGAATAAAGTTAAAGGAATATTCAAAGGCCTATAAAGGATACACCTGGGGCAGCACAAGAGCCCGGCCATGGCTCTGCCCAAGATGGACCCAAGGTGGACAACTGGTCAGGAGTTTTCACACTTTTATAAGTTTTGGTCCATTTCCATATTGGGGTTAATTGTCCAATTACAGCTCCAGGTTATGCAGTCCCATCCTCCCAGTCTGCTCTCCCCAATTTGCTGCTGTTTGCACTTTTTGGGCCTGAAGCTGCAATGGTGTCTTTGGTTCTGGGGCTGGAAAAGGATTGCTCTGTCTGACTAAACTGTGCAGAGAACTTGCTAACACTGCATGTGAAGTTCAGAGTCACACACTAAGGCAGTACAGAATCTGAAAAATATGAAAGCTAAAACTTAAGGCATCAGGAGTTTGATTAAATACCTTCCAAATCTCCAGCTGAAGCCATGTGATACTCCCCTATACTGAGAAGAGAGGGCATTTCTCATTCAGCCCTCTCTAAATGCAAATCACAGAGATCTTCCTGCCCTCCTGACAGAGCCCATGGCCTTATCTACTTTACAGGATCAGCAGCTACACTGTAAAATTCCTTTTTGTGCTTCAGTTTATGTCTGATATTAATCAGGCTTGGAAAAGATTCTCGGTTTGCTTTTTTCCTTCCAAAATTAACAAAAGTAATTTTCAGAATCCTGTTTCCTGAGGACACTGTATGAAGGATTTTCCAGCAGCAAGGGCTGAAATAGAGGATTTTCCATTTTTGTGTTTAAGAAAAAGGATATATTTTTCTTCTTTCAAGTTTTGTCCTTTATTTCATCTGTCAAGATGCAGCACTCCCCATGAAATGACATAAAGATCAATAAAGAACTAAATGGTTGGAAACAAAAATGATGAAGTTGACCTTTGAAGGAAAAAACAAGTATTAGACTGTTTTTTCAGCAAACAATTATTCCACTAATTAAACCACAAAGCCCTGAGCATCGATTAGATGCTAAAAATAAGATCTGATTATCACAGAGACTCATTTTCCTGCAAATCCTTGGGAAGAGCAGCATTGTCCAGGGCTAGTTACAGAAGGAAAATGAAATTGCTTATGTTTGCTAACAGGACAAGTCCTGTCCCACATTCCTTCTGCATCCAGAACTGAACATCAATTCCCACTGTAATTCAATTCTCTTGTGATCAAACACCAAATGTGGCCTTAAAGTTCCTGACACCTGTCCCTGACTTCTTGTATAACTATGGGCAAGGAAGTTGGTCTCTTCTTCCATTTTCCATCCTTACTATGGGAATATTAAAGACAGAATAGATCATATATAGTAGGTCACTTGTGTTTCTTTTCCTTGTGTCAGAGCCTCTTCCTTCATAGTTCAATAGCCCCTCCTGTAACACCTCCATCTGTGTGGGATGTTCTGGGAGCTAAGACAGTACAAATATTAAATCACAGTCAAATTGGATTTTTTTTAGTAACAAATGTTCTTTAGAATTCCATTATTTTAAGCATCCTGCTCCAACCCCCTGCTATGGGCAGGGACATCTTCCACTTTCCCAGGCTGCTCCAAGCCCCATCCAACCTGGCCTTGGACACTTCCAGGGATGGGGCAGCCACAGCTTCTCTGGGCACCCTGTGCCAGGGCCTCACACCCTCACAGGGAATAATTTCTTCCCAATATCCCATCTAAACCTGCCCTCTGTCAGATTTCCCAGAACTATTCCCAACTACTTTTAACATTCCAGGTACACCTCTGGGAATGGGCCCTCAGAAAAATCACAGAGGAAAAAAGGGAATGAGCAAAGGGCAAAGCAAACCAAGTGAGGAGAGAGCATGGACACAGCAGAGTCTCATGAGCTGCACAGTGACTTCACACAGTGTGCTTACACTGCCAGTGATTTATTCCCCCGTCCACAAATGGCTGAGTCAGTGGCCAGATTTTATCCCCTGAAAACCCAGGAAAACTCCAGGAATTACAGCACTCCTTGGATGGCAGGAAGGTCACAGGAGAGCCAGCTATTGGCAGGGTGCTGCTGAGGCTCTGGGCTCCAGGAAAGCGATGGCAGGGAAACACTCTGTGCCTGGAAGTGAGGCAGACAGGGAGCCAAAGGGGTGGGAATGAGCCTTTCCCTCCCTGCAGTGCTCCTGGAATGAACACTGCCACTCTGCAGCACGAGCAGGGGGGGAGGGAAGCACTCTGTGCTCGTCCCCTCAAGTGATGATGTAAGGGCAGGCTCCAGCAGAAGCCACCAGGATCTGATGCATCAGGGAGTGTCACTACAGCACTGGCTGAAATGAAATATCAATCAGACATCTCTCCTGTCCTACCAGGCTGCTTGGTGCCTACAGGAACCAGAGTGGCTGTGGGCAACCATCCCTCCCATCCCCACAGGCACCAGGGTGATGGATCCATTCCCAGGAGACATCAGCCCCTCCAGGGACACGTGCCCACTCCTCGCTGCTGGCAGCCCCCACAGAATCTGGCAGCTCCCTTAAAATTATTTCCCAGGGAAAAAGGCTCAGGTTGGGGAATATTTTGAGGTGATTTTGGAGTCATCTCTCAGGGAAAGGCTTTGGCCTCTCTGTATGCTGTGCCCAACACTGGCAGCAGCCTGAATGCCAGAGGAGCAGCGTGCCTGGGATGGGATGAAACCCAGCACTACAAATCCTTGTTTTTTGACACTGTGACATCCTGCAGCTCTTTTCTGACAGGGGACTGACATTTCCATGGGACATTACACTCTCTGGGTTTCTGTCACAACGAGGCCTTCACACAGGTGTGGGCTCACCCCAAGCCAGTGGTGTGGGGTCAGGCCAGATGCTGCAGAGCCTCCCGTGCTCAGAAACCTCAGCATTCTGATTTATAACTTCAGACACTGGAAACTGTGCAAGGGAAAAGGCAGGTTCTGGTGGAGCAGAGAATCATCACAGAGTCACACAATGGTTTGGGTTAGAAGGCACCTTAAAGACCATCTTGTTCCACCCCCCCTGCCATGGGCAGGGACACCTTCCACTATCCCAGGTTGCTCCAGGCCCCATCCAGCCTGGCCTGGAACACTGCCAGGGATCCAGGGGCAGCCACAGCTTCTCTGAACTGGGATAACTGGGACCAACCAGGAAATTCAGTGCCAACCAAAACGATGGCTCTGCTGTCTTTTGTGTTGTGAGAGCGATGACAAGAAGATGCTGTCCAGGGGATCTGGGCACCTGGAGCACTGCTGAGTGCTCTGGGAAAGTCACTCCATGTCTCTGAGTCAGCTCCCCAAATGCAGAGGAGGGTTAATGGCATCAGCTGCCTTTGTGCAAGACCTGTAGACTTGCAGACCCCTCCCTAGAGCTGCACAAGGGGGATAATTATTCAGTTCTTCTATTTCTAAACATGCCAGTGCTTTGTGAGCATTGGAAAATGATAGTATCTTGTTTGCCATAAATGTGGTAATTATAGCTAAAACTCTTCATTTACATGGAAATGACAAACAACAAATTAGAAATCAAGCATCTACAATTAGGGTAAAAAGCCCCAGCAATTTGTTATTCTTCACAAGAAATCATTTTTCACATCATTTACTGGGAAGGAGGTCTCATTATATAATGATATTTAGCTCTTCAACTACTTTTCAGCTTTGCAGCTTTATTGATTGCACTCACAACAGTTCTCTAATACAAACAAGCATCTTCATCTGCTGGCTAAGAATCCAAAGCTGACAGCACTGACAGCATGTATCCAGCTCTGGGGTGTCTGACACAGGAGGGACATTGACCTGTTGGACTGGGTCCAGAGGAGGCCACCAAGATGATTTGAGGGATGAAGCCCCTCTGCTGTGAGGAAATGCTGAGGGAATTGGGATTGTTCAGCCTGGAGAAGAGAAGCTGTGGGGTGACCTCACTGCAGCCTTCCAGTACCTGAAGGGAGCTGAAAGCAAAGGTGGAGAGAGACTTTTCACAAGGGCCTGGAGGGACAGGACAAGGAGGAACAGCTTCAAACTGACAGAGAGCAGGGCTAAATTAGATATTAGGAAGAAATTGTTCCCTGTGAGGGTGGGGAGGCCCTGGCACAGGGTGCCCACAGAAGCTGTGGCTGCCCCATCCCTGGCAGTGTTCAAGGCCAGGTTGGACAGGGCTTGGAGCAGCCTGGGACAGTGGAAGGTGTCCCTGCCCATGGCAGGGAGGTGGAACTGATTCTCTTTAGGGTCCCTTCCCACCAAAACCATTCTGTGATTCTCTGATTCTATTTACAGCCAAACGGAGACCCAAAGCCAGCAAAGAGGGAAAATGTGCAAATATCTTCAGCACAGGTATAATTCAGTGGCTATTTCTCAGTAACAACAACCCACACACCTGATGATGGCAATCACACAAAAAGGTTTCACTGAGCCTATGCTGGCTGAGGAGAAAGCAAGTTGGACAGACAAAAATTCTTGCAGGAGGCAGAATGTGACTTATGCTGGTCTATCCAAATGAAGGAACTACAAATACATTGGGCAGACAAAAAGTGGAGAAGACAGCTCCATTTTTACCTTGCATGGGGGAAACTGGCTGATTTCAAACACTTCAAAAAACTCTGAAGGGAAATGCTTTGAAGAAGAGGAGCAATTTTGATTACTGGCTAGATGGGCAGCTTCAAGGTGTGGGTTGTGGTAGGACCTGGCCTCTTTTGATCTGCATTTCAAAAGAGCACAAGGCCAAATTCAACCCCAGACAAGCAAACCTGGCTTTGTGGGGCTGATGGTGCAAAACTGTCCTGGTAGGACTCAGCAGCAAGCTGGAGCAGTGCCTGGCCATGACTTGGAGTCTGCAGCTCCTGGTTCCCCTTCAGATTTTATCTACACCTGAGAGAGGTGCCCTGGCTTCAGAGGGTAAACACCAAAATAAGCACCAGCTCTACCTCCACATCCCTCTGGCCTTGTACCTCCAACCTAGCTCCTCATATATTAAGGTTTGATTGCAGTGGAGAGGCTGTTCCAGGGGATGCTGTGAAGCAAAACCTCTCTTTTCCCTGCAGCACCTATTATCAGTTGCTGGTGAGGATTTGCAGACAGATCAATATCCCAAAATCTTGGTGACATTTGCTGCCACCCACTGAACTTTATAAAATCACCATCACCTCCCAGACAAGCTCTGCACAGCCCTACAGTGAAAGGGCTGATTTATCCTCAGATCCTCTGCTACCCACACTTCCCATTTATTTCACACATGGCACAGAGCACTGTTCCTGTGTGACTCCAGTCCCTGCGGGGTTTCTGCTGCCCCAAACACACCCCCAGTGCTGTGGGATTCTCCCATCCCACTCCTTCCACTCAGGAATGAACAGATCTGGAGTTTCTCCAAGCAGATTAAGACAATCAGTAGCAATTTGTTTACCCTGAAAGGGCATTACCCTGATTGCAGCAGGTCAGAGCCCACTCTCTGATTAGGACAGTGATATGATGTGGCTCTAAGAAGATATTTTGAGTATCTCTGAGTGAACTCCTGATTTTGCTGCCATCATCTGTTCAAATAATGAAGAAACAATTTGATGCATGAGCACCTTCACAACATTATCTGGATAAAGCCTCAGAGGTCAATCTGCCTTCAAAGCAGCAGCAAGCGTTTATGAATTAAGTGCTGAGGGCCACTTGGTGCTGCTGCTTTCCAAAGACCACCAAATGGGCCAGAAAATTTTCTGTTGGCTTGACAAGGATGGTCTCAGCCCTCTAGGAAGACAAACTCTGCAGAGAGAGACACAGAAAGAAGTCACTGACAAACCATAAGGAGGAAATGAGCAGAGGACACTTTTTGAACTCATTTTTTGTAGTGGCCTGATTGCACTGTGGTTTTAAAGGAGAAGATACTTAGATTAGATGTCAGGAAGAAATTCTTGATGCTGAGGGTGGTCAGGCACTGGTAGAGCTTGCCCAGAGAAGCTGTGGCTGCCCCACTTCTGGAATGTTCAAATCCAACTTGGATGGGGCTTGGAGTAACCTGGTCTAATGGAAGGTGTCCCTGCCCATGGTAGGGGGTGAAACAAGATGAGATTCTATGATTCACAAGTGAACTGCTCTTATTTTAGCTGCAAGACCAACAAATATTAGTAAGGAAAGAGGTTGGGGTTGTCAAAATGTCTCCTTAGTCTTCTAAAGAAGTAGCTGCAAATTTTTTTTGTTTGATTTTTTGTTTTTAACTGCAAATATTCTGCACAGGGCATTCCCAGGGGAAAAGCTGCCTTTTCCACAGCACAAACAAAGCCTTTACAGGGCACCTGAAATCTGAAATCCTTTGTAGGTGCAGAAAACAATGAAACTGCAGAGCACTTCTGAAATCTGGTCCTAAACATGAAAAGTAGTTTACTGGTCTTATCCTATAATATTGTGAATCAGTTGACAGATTTGGGCAATAACTGATCCAGCCTATTTACAGGTTTGATTGACAGACCCAAAGAACTGTTGACTCAAACCAGCTCATCACAACACCCTGATTTATCAGTCTCTCCAGACTGAGGAATGCTATTTGTCCACTTGAACCCAAAGGGATACAGGAGCTGAAGTCTCGTTTTTAAAGTCCTTTTTAAAGAGATAAACAGATCTACCAAAGGAGCAACAACCCACACATTTCCATGTGAGCTGTTGGACCCATAACCAGCTTTGGGAATCTGTCACTCTCACTTTTCAGCCTTCTGATGTTTTCATTCTTGTGATGGAGTTTCTCACGCTGTTTTTTGTAAACATGCACATGTTTTTCTAACTGTCTTTTTGTTTTTCATTCCTTCTCCTGGGAGGAGAAAGGTTTGATGAACTTTGTCATTGACCAGTGTCGTTGGAGAGGTGGTAGCTTCACCTTCCAATCGATGGTCGTTTCCAGAACCCTATATAATGGGAAAACCAAAATAAAGTTTCTCTCTTCTTTGCCTTCTCTCGGGTGTGGCTGCGTTTGTCTCTGCGTTTCGTGTTGCTCGATAGAGTGACAGGAATCCACAGGTAATTTATGCATTCAGGAAAATTTCCATTTGGCATCTGGGAACAAAGCAAACAAGACCCTGGGAAGCTGAGCAGAGCAAACCTGGTGCCTTGCTGGAAATGCCATGACTTTCTGTGCTATTGCACCAGCTTTTCCACCTTGAAAACCTGAGATAAGATCATGCAGGAGGGAAATTAACTCAGTCCAACAGTGACAGCAACTGCAGGGCAGCCTGACCACAAAAGAAAACATGCAAAGTCCTCATCCAGGGAAGGGGATGACACAGACTTACACTGAAGTCTGCACTCAGCTGCCTGTCTTTGGTCCCTCAGGTAAATTATTGACAAAGTCACATCTCTGATTCCAGTATAAAAATGTTTTATGTGGAGCCTGGTGAATTTGAAAGACATTGGAAGTGCTTTGGAAGGTCCCTTCCCTTCCTGAGTCATAGCTCTCTGCCAAAACCAGACAGATTTTGGGTTTTCTGTCCCCAGCATGTGGTTAAAGGCTGTAGAGGGAACCTTGTGCCAAAGGAAGAAAATACAAGGGTGGTTGTACTGGATCAGCTGAGCCCCACATCCCATCTCTGAAGGCAGATGCTCCCAGAGAAAGGCAAACACAGAGCTGATACTGCCCCTCCTCACTCTCCTGCCTGCACCAATTCACTGCTGGTCCAGGGGTCACAGCCTTCCACTGCAGCAGGCTTCAATTCAGATTTCTGCCCCAGCAACTGTGGACATTTAATGAGCAAAATGTAATACAGGAGGAAGAACTGAATTTCTTGTTATTCATTTTGATTACTGTGAGAGCTGAAAGGCCACCTGAGATCACACACACACGTGATAAATGCTCTACAAACATGCAAAGAAGAGTCAGTATCTGCCCAAAAGGAGCCAAAAGAATGAGCCCCCACAGAGCACTGGAGTTGTCCCATCTATGAACACCAGGGTGGAGAAGTGATTTGCTCAAGGACTCAGATGAAAAAGCAACACTGGCTGTAATCAGATGAGGCACTTTGGGCCAGACCAAAGGTCAGGCTGGCTTAGTGAGGCTGGCAGTGACCAAGAGCATTTTTCTAGGAAAAGTTTATGGATGGGACAGCACACAGCAACACTCCCCTTGCACATCCTCCTGACACGCTGGGGCTCTGGACAAGATCTCTGCAGTAATTCCTTGCACAGAATCCCATTTATCCTCTGGTTATCCATGTTAATTTATCCTTTTGGTTATCCTGATACCCTTTCCATCTCTGCTGTATCCTTTTCCAGATGCACAGAGGGGCAGAATGGCACAGAGTATTCAGAATTAAAATGCTGGTTGTTATTTTTCTCTCTGTTCCTTTATTCCCCCACATCCCTCCAGGCCAGTGCTCCTACTATATCATCCTCTCCTTTCTCTCATAAGGATTTGGAACAGGGGCTTTGCTTTAATTTCTACTCTTTGCCAAGAGTCTCCAGTTTGCCATTCAAATTCACTCTCTTGTGGCTACAGGACTAACAACAAGAACAACTCTCAGCCTAAATTTCCCCCTGGAACTTGACTGTCCCTAGGATTTTCTCCAGGATTTCAGAAACAGCGTCTAAGCTTTCCTACTTACCCAGGCAATAAAGGAGCCCTAATTTCCCCCATGTATTTACCCTGAGCATTAACACCCACCCATCCCAAGCTTAGAGGGACTGTGGGGAACATCTTAGATGGGGAACACCTCTGCACCCCTGCTCAGGGCTGGGGACAGGGCAGGATGGGTCCAACACTCATCACCTGGGAACCCTGCTAGTGAAATCTGCTTTTAGAATCATGGAGCTATAGAATTGTTTAGGTTGGAAAAACCCTCCAAGATCATCAAGCCCAACCATTCCCCCAGCACTGCCAAGGCCACATCCACACGTTTTAAATCCCTCCAGGGATGGGGACATCACCCTTTCCCTGGGCAGTGCTGGACCTTGGTTGAAGAATATTTTCATAATATCCAATCTAATTTCTATGCAGTGAAGAGCAGAGGAGGGAAACACCTGAGCTGTCAGGCCATCAGAGGGACTCCAGCACCCTCAGGAGCAATCCAGGGAGCTGCAGATCTCTCCTGGCTCATCCCAGGGAGATGAGGACAGGGGAACTCTCCTGCCCACCCACACTATGTAATATATCCAGGGGAAGTGCTGGCAGGAGCTTGAAGCACATTCAGACTATATTAAAAGAAAGGGAAAGTCCCACTGTTCTTTAAACCCTCATATTCATCTTCAGAGCCCACACAGTAGTGACTAACCAAACCTTAATAACTAATCACTGCTGCTGGCAATTAGTACCACTGAATGTGCTTTTCCTCCTGCAGATTCAGGGTTGCCTGCTCTGCTTTGGAGGGATGGTGCTGCTGCATCTCATAGATCAGAAGGGTTGGGAAAGACCTCAAAGATCATCAGGTCCCACTGTCTGTGCCAGGCCATGTCCATGCACTGTCCCAGGAGCTCCCACCAGCTGCAGTCACAGCTCCAGGGACATCCCTGGGGACAGAATCCCCTGCAGTGCCTTTGGAAGGAGTCATGGAGCTGCATCCCAAGCCCTGCACTGCCCCAAAGGCATTTCTGTCTGCTTGGTGCTGTCAGAGCCTGCCTGCAGCCAGGCAGGGGGATCTGGCATGGTTTGAGACATCCACCCTGGGCCAAACAACCACTGTGGCTCTGCTCTGAGCTTGTCAGGAGGCGAAGGCTGAAATCAGACACAAGGAGCCAGAGATGCAGCCCTGCTAAGCCTGAAGCATGATGGTTCATGGTCCCAGAGAAGATCACAGATCCCTCTGCAGCTCCAAGGCTGTGGGACCAGAGCACTCACCAGAGCAATGCTGAGTTTTGCCAGCTGAGATTCTGACTTTATCTGCTCCATTAAGACATGCACCTTAGCAAAACATGCTCCTGGCTGCCTCTGTCCACTAAAAGTTAAATTAACTCCCTGCCTCTCCTGCTCCAGACTGCAATTGAAGAATCACAGGACTGCTTAGGTTGGAAAAGTCCATCCAACTGTACAGGAGCAGGGTAGACTCACCATGGAGTCACTGCAAACTGTGACTTAAGAGGTGAAACAGCACTCACAGCAACATGTTCTGGCTATGGGAGAGCAGATATAACCAGAAAGCACTGCTTCCCTCAGGATACTCACCAGGTCTAACATGATACTTGACCCTCTACCCAACACTCCTTAAAACCAAAAAAATCAAAAGAGACTGGCTAAATACAGGCTGTATTTAACCAGTCCCAACAGATACAGAAAACTACAAAACCCATAAGGATGTTATTTTTCTGACAGGATATTTATACTGAACCCTATCTTATAATTTTCCTGAATTTGCTTATGGGAAAGGCAGGATTGGGCAGGGCAAAGTAACTCCCTCACTCTTAGGAAGCTTCTGGTGGGACTGGAAGGGCAGACACTGACATCTCTCCTCAGTCCTAAACCAAAGCCCACACCAAAGCCAATGAGGAGTCTTGGAAATCCTCTGCTGGTGTTAAGACTTGTCCCAAAGTGTGCAGAAGGAAATGCTGGAATAACTGGCACACACAGCAAAAGCACAGGAGGGTCACCAAGATGCCACATGTGCCAGGGGTGGCTTCCTGGGCCGTGGTCCTGACAGGGACCTTGGAGCATCCTCTGGATCACCTTGGCATGGGCATCCCTAAGCTGGTATGAGGGGTGCAACAGCACATCCAGCTTAAGGGGACAGTGACAGTAGCACAGCATGTGACACTGATAAACAAAACAGGGACAAGGAACAGAAGGTTGAGCAGCCACTCCTGCAAAACCACTCCATTCACACACCTGAGTGGTCAGCAGGGAAAGGGGGATTTGGGAAAAACAGCCTCAAAAAGGACTCAGACTGGAGAACCTGTTAGCCTCACTTCACATTAATAAAGCCTCAAGCACAGATGGTGCTGCTGGTATATTAAAATAAATGATAGGCTATCAGGGAGCAGCCTGGCTGAAACTCTTTATTACAGCCCAGGCTTGGATGAGGCTGTGAATAGAATTACTCAAAAACAAGGGGGGAAAAAAGAAAAAAGAAAGCAGAAGCCTCCAGTAATTCTCACCATATCGACCTGTGATTAATGTTGATACTCAGCATCTTTACAAAACAACAACTGGTAGAGGTTTGAGCTAATTATTTTATTGTCAGACAAGAATCTGAGCAATTTGCTTATTTCCAATATATGTTCCTAACTCACTCTCAGGCAGAGCATAACTTCTACACACACACACACATATATATATATATATTTTATATATATGTGTATTTAGAGAGAGAGAACATCCTTCCAGGAAATAACTTGGATCTCCTTTGATTCTCAAGGGATCTTAATCAGAGTGAACATCAGAGGGGAGACAGGTTTAGCATCAGTCATTTCTGGTTTGCAGTGTCCAAGCAGAAAGTGCATCTACATTCTCATTAGAAAGGAACACTTTAAAATTACCCTCTCAATAAATTACCCTCTCTCTCCCTGCTACTTGTTGCAAAAAGCTCTTTTCCTCCATTTTTCTCTCACCAGCTCTGCCATGGAGCCAACATTTTAACCCCAAAGATCAGCCTCTGACGTAAATCCCCAGGAGGACAGAGGCAATTCAAGGCTGATGAACCTTCACATTCTCCTCTCTCCATTTTTTGAATGCCATGAAAACAGACAGACTTTTTCACTGCAGTATAGATCACTATTAGAAAATAAATGTGATTCCTACAACATGAGGACAAGCCTCTTTTTACATGGCAAAGGCCACCCAGACAGGCACACAAAGGAAAAATGAGTAACTCACCCAAGGAAGGCACAGCCCTGCCTGTGTTCTTCAATCAAACTAAGTGACTGCTAAAATCCAAAGGGAGAGAGGGGCTCAAAACCAGCTCCTCTGTCTAAATGGAGCCAAGTTTTCTGACATGTAGGAACTGAAGGGTGGGAGAAGAGGCAAAGCACACTGAGAAGTGACACATGTAAATACTTGAATCTGCAGGGATGGGAAAGGACAAGGATTACTGCAGATTAAAGAGAGAGCAAAGACACTATGATTTACATTCCAGCGGGGCTGACAGGCAAGGGGACAGGCAATCCAAGGCAGCTGCCAGCCCAGAAGGATTCCTGCCTCACTGTGCTGTGCAGGAACCCAGATGGTGCTTGGGCAGCAGATGCAGCCCAGCCTTCGGAGCACGGAGCTCTGTGCAGCCTAATGGACCCTATCCTTGAATCCAGGCAAAAAAACCCCAAGATAAATTACCTGGAGCAGCAAATGCAGAGTCATGCTCCAAGGTAGACACATCCTAACTTTAAAGGATGTGTCAAACAGATGGATAGAGGCAGACAGCTGGGGAAGGTCAGAAACGCTCAGACACGTGCCTGAGTTTTCCAACTTTGCTTTCTTGGGCTGACAAGAGCAACTGGAGCTGCAGCTGAAAGCCTTTTAGAAGGAGTCTTCCTGAGCTGGGAAAGGCCAGGAGCCTGGTGCTGCTGCAGCTGCCCTTCTGTGCTACCCAACAAGCCAAGGAGGGAGAATTTCACAGAATCATTAACACTGGAAAAGATGACAAAGATCATGAAATCCAACCACCAACCCAGCACCAATCACCATTTCCATCACTAAACCATATCCACAAGCTTTCTGAACGCTTCCAGGGCTGGTGACACAAATCATTTCCCCCAGGCAGCCTGTTCCAAAGCTTGACAACTTTTGTTGAAGGGCTCCCCTTAGTAAACCTTCCCTAATGCTCCCTGTACAGACATCACCCAAGACTCCTCTACCTGAGCGGTGTAGTCTTCCACAGATGTTTCCCCCAGAGAAGCTGCTGAATCCTCCTTGCAGGTATTTCAGGGAATTTTTGCCTAGCAGGGTAGTGGGGATTAGGGCAGGCAGGATTGGCAGCAGCCCTCAGACTTGGATTCATCCATCAGTCCCATCCTCCAGTCACTGGGACCTCTCACACCAACCATGTCAGCCATGGGGACCAAAATTCCCTCTCTCCTCCCAACCTGGCAGATGATTTCTCCATGCCTTCATGCCAACTCTCTCCAAACTGAAGAAAAAGAAGCAGAAATGCCATGGATGGACAGGATCTCTTCACTCCTCCCTGCAATAGCCAGTAACTTCAGTTTAATACTTTGTCTGATGGGGTTCCATCTTCTCTGTGGGCAGGGAGAGGGAAGGCAGAGCCAAAACTGAGAAAATGCCCTAAATCCTCCCCCAGCCCCTGAAGGCAGCACTTAAGAGCTGGTAACAAATGGGCTTATGTGGGAAATGGATTTGTAGACAATAATTAGCTTTAAAGCATCTACAACATAGTGTAGCAAAACACTGATAGACCAAGAAACACTTATAGTGTCTTATAGTTAAGAAATTGTTGGCTTCTAATTGTAATAGCATAGATTGTAACATCTGTATTATCTCACCCTTCATACGAGACTAAAAATAGAATAAAAAGTTTTTAGAACACCTCTCAGTTACCCCATCTCTACATCAAAAAAAAAAAAGCTAAATCCAAAAGGCTTAGTCTTCCTCTGACACAGGTTTAACTGGATGCATAAATAATAATAATAAAAAAAAATCCTCAGGAGATCATGATCCCATTGTGGAAGGGCTGCTGTTTCAAAGTAATGTATCCAAGGATGTTTTAGTGCTGCTGTTTCCCAATACACTCCAACAAAAATGTCAGGGTAAAATACCAGCCTGATTATTGTGAGCAACAGCTCTGTGTCACCTGGTAGCTGAGCTGGGAATCACCAAGACACCCTCCAATCTTCTGATTTACTCTTAGGATCACAGGACTGTTTAGGCTGAAAAGCCCCTCAAAGATCAAGACCAACCATTTCCCCAGCACTGCCAAGCCACCACTAACCCATGTCCCCAAGTGCCACATCCATACAGCTTTCAGATCCCTCCAGGGATGGGGACTCAACTGCTTCCCTCATCTCTACTCCTTTCCCTTAGCCTTGATTTCTGCTTTGAGGACAAGAGCTGAGGTGCTGCCAAGAGGAAGGACATGGCTCAAACTCAGGGGTTCATGCTCCGTGGCTGCAATCTCCTCATCCCAGTTCGCAGAGCAGACACACTGTTCCTGTCTTCCCTTTGAAACACACTGGCCTCATTCCCAAGGGCACAGCAGTCTTGTGCTGGATGGAAAAAGGGAAGAGCACAAAAGGGTGGCAGGTCAGGACCACAGGGCTCAGACTTGTCCAAGTTTTGTGTCTCCTGGGAGGTCCCACTGACCAAGATCCCAGCACAGGGCTGTGCAGGGACCATGCAGCTTGAAGAAATAAGGAATTTTATAGAGACACACTCCCCAAAACACCTTGGAATCAGATCTGACGAGGAGCAAAAGCCATCTCTGATGTGAATTGTCCCCTCCCGGGAGCTGCTCTGCTGTTACAACAGCAAATGTCACCTCGAGCTGGCAGAGAGGGTCATCACTGCTCACAGATAGCATGCAGAATTCCCTTGGACAAGACAAACCTGATTAAATATGAGTCTGCTCCAGGATTAAGATGAAACCATGAACAATCTCTTAGGTAAAAAAGAAAGGGAGTGCACATCTCTCACAAGGGACAGAAACCTGAATTAGGCACAGATTGATGGAGGGAGCTTTGCTGCTGCTTGGGAGAGGGAAGGGGAGCTAGGAGGGAACATATGGAACTGTATAAATTATTTGGAGCACCCAGAAAGACAGGAAAAATAATCATCTCTGTTCCTGAGACTGCTCATTTCTGTCTGCAGCCATCTGGAACACAGACACTGCGTGGCCAGTGCTTGGTGCCACAAAATTCCCATAAATACCTGTGATGGGGCAAGGCCACAAGGGCAGGATTGCTGCAGGCAGCTGCACTTGGAACAGGTGGGGAAGGAAAATTTGCTGGTTATGCTCCTCATCCTGGCTCCTGCCAGCCTCTCCCACCTGGGATTCCTATGGACTGTTAGGATGGTGACTCTCTGAGTGTCCATTCCAGGGAGAAATGCAGGTGTGCACATCCTGCCTCCAGAAGGGAAAGGCAATGCCCAAGCACTAATTTAATTCCCCTCCTTCCAATCCCCACTCTGCCAAAGGCTCCCTCATGAAACCAGAGGGGTCACTGGGCCTCTCCATGGTTCTGCTCACCACCTTCAAAACACAGATGAGCCTTTCCAGGGTGATTGAGGAGATAAATGCATTAAAGATTAAAAGGCACTCCGATGTTCCAATGCCACGAGCTGCAAGTGTACTTAAAATAGATCAATTTGGGGCAGCAATTAAAGAACATATTACTAATTTCTGAGTCTCAGCTCCTTGCCTTCCTAATGCTGGTTATTTTTGCCCATAAAAGCATTAATCCTGTCTTCCTGTAAAAATGACATTTCAAACATTCATCATCTTCCACTACTGTCCTTCTGCTCCTCTGCCTCACCATCATTAACCAGAGGCATCTGTTATATGGTTTATGCAGTGCAATTTGTGACCACAGATCTGCAATACAACGAGAGCTATTTTCTCTGTAAGTAGCTGCTCAGAGCTGTAAATATTTTTTATCCATTATATATATAAAAAAATCACATTCCAGAAGTGTGTTTATTATGCAAGTGCCTTATCATTACCTGAGAGAGTTATACAACCTTCCATTATAGTAAGAACTAATGTCCTACCCACAGAAGTACACGAAACTCAGACATGGTTTATATTTTGAAAACTACATGTCAAGAATTATATTGCCACACTTCATAACTTCTTCCTAAAATGCTGGTTTGTTTGTTTTGTTTTTTTTTTAAAATCTCTAAATCCTATCCACAGGGATGGTCCAAACTCCCCTGTGTACAATTCCTCCATGGGCAGATGGGAATCAAAAACAAATGCTGTGGGACCTGGCAACTCAGGTGACTTCTCACAAGCTACAGCCCTGTAATGGGGTATTGCCAGAAACAGGTGGATGCCTGGACAAAAATGGATTTAGGTTAAAACAGAGAATAAAAAATAGTACCTAGCATACACACAAGCCACCACAGAGAGTAAATTCAGATGTAATATGGAACTGCAGGTTGATGAAGACAAAGGTGCAAAACCATGTTAGCAAACACAGAAATTCCATCAAGTGGACCCTAAATGGAGTAAGAATAAAAAGCCAACTCCATACATTTTAAATGCACAGAGCAAACTACTGCATGCCCCAAGGTGGTAAAATTAAGGGCTTACCCTAGATCTCCTGCTGTTACCTACTGTGGATAGCAGGGTTATTCACCTCGGGATGTGGAGGATAGGCAAGCACTAAGACATCAGGAAATGACTTGGAAGTCTGAGGCCATTCTCCTCTTGGCTTGTTAAATTAAGAATTCTCACAGAACTGAGAGAATAAACACTCTTGAGAACTGGGAGAAGAAGCCACCACCAGCAGAAGCAGAGGGGTTTGATCTCCTTGGAGTTGTAGAGCAAAGACCACCTGCTCTAAGATGCACGAGAAATAACCAAAGAACCATAAACTATTCACCAGGTTTGAACCCACCTCAACCAACAGCAGTTCACAAATGAGGGAGGAGGGGAAAATCAGATCTTTTTATTTATTCCCTGAAAATTCAAGTTATACACCTGGTCTTTCTGTTCCTCTGATGCTCTCCAGGTGTTTAGGGTTTGCCTGCCACACACCACCTAGACACAAATCAAGAAACAAGTATAGAGACACCAAAGTCACCTCACAGAGAATGCACACAGGTCCAAAAGTGCTGCTCTGTCCTTCACTGGCAACCTGTGAAAGCAAAGCACTTGAACAGGACACCAAACCAGATCCCAAACCATACTCAGACCTTGCTCCCCCAGAGCTGCAAGCTGCCAGGACAGCTTTTGGAGGGTCAAAGTCTATTTTATAAATGCACAGATTCTCTCATTTTCTTTGTCTATATATTGCTGGTTAGAGAGCCAGCTGATGGGCTGTAAAACTGTCAGTCTCGTTACTGGCACTTATAAATGGCTTCTGCTCAGCTGGAGTTAATGTAGGACCATCTGACTGCCCAGAACTGACATTTTTAATGATTCTGCTCCTCCAGCGCCTTCTCATTGACCACTACAAAAGTCCAAACTGTCTCTTGCTCTGCCAAGCTGTTTTGTGGATCAAGCTCCTTGTTCTCCAGGGATTTGCAGTGTGTCAGCCATCAGAGCGAGCAAACTCGATAATAACTGACCTGAGAACAGCTATTGCAACACTTCTGGGCTCTTCTGCACTATAGATTTTAGCACTAAATGTCAAAATTGTGAAGGCTAGAGGACAGAAGCATCCCCAGGAGGAAGACACGTGTGCAAAGTATTTTAAAAATGGAAAATGCCAACTGTAAAAGTTTGGTGCTTGGATGTTGTCCCCTCGCCCTGCTCTCTGTTGGGTATTGTCACCTTCCTTCAGGTCTCCCTTCCCAGTGCTGTATCCCAAGTGAAGCAGCACAACTTCCCCTTCCAAACCCTGCTTAATTTACACAATAAGGGAAATTCTTCACATCTCAGTGCTATTTAGGAAAGGAAGAGACACACAGAGCTCTTCTGGGGATGTCCAGCAGTTACAAAGCGGTCCCCAAATTAAAAGAAATTAAAGAACTGGATTTTCAAAGATGAAAATCACCTAGAGCAAAAGGGTTTCAAAGAAAAATAGCCCCATCCAGCAAATCTAAAGCTTAACAAATATTTCACAGGAGTCTGGTCTCTCCAAGTGCTCCAGGAGAACAATGGGAGCAGCTCCTCCAGCTTCCTGACAGGTTTTGGGGATTTCTTCTGCTCTTAACAACCCATTTCCTGCTGACACAAGCTGTGTGCTTTTTCCCACCTTTCCTGTCCTCCCAAATAAACTCCATAAAGAAGCACATAGCCAGGACCAGGTATGGGCACAGAGGCAGGCTGATGTGTGCCCATGAATCCAGAGCTGGGAACCAGGGCAGAAATTCTCACCTGGCACAAATTGGAGAGGGGAAGGGCTACATTCCTGCAAAACCATCTCCCATTCCCCACTCACTCCCAGGAAATCAGCTCTCTCATCCCCTGGGTTCAGCTCCTTCCATGGCCTTAGGTTATCAGTGTGAGCTCATGCAAGTCCTTGGTTTTCACAGAATCATGCAATGGCTTGGGTTGGAAGGGATCTTAAAGATCATTTCGCTCCAATCTCCTCATCTCACTCAATTTTCTTTGTACCTCTAAAACATAAATAATTTCCCTTTCTCTTAGCACTCTCTTAGGAGTACTGTTGAGCACCAGCACACTGAAGATGGGGAAGGAGCAGTGTCACAGAGCCACTGAGGTCATCTAGACAGGAAAAGAATAAATGGCTCTTTACATAAGTGTCTGCCTGCTGGAACCAGAGGGGTGAGTCACAAGCAGAGAGGCTGATCCCACTGTGTCCCCTCTTTTTTTGCCAGCACAGCACTGCACTGAAGTCCCATCTAACTCCTAAAAATGAACTCAGCTCAGCCACAGCCTCATCCTCTCCCTCATGGGTGTTTGCACTGACTGCAGCAGCCTAAAAACAAAAGGCAATCCAAACCACTTGGATCTGGTGACTTCCAGGGAACACCAAAATCCTTGTCTGCCCAAGTCCTTCAGGTGCTCAGACCCATCACTCTGACCCAACTCACACTTCACAGGGGCTCCTCCAATGTGCATGGAAGTCAATAAAACATCAGCTGGGGAGAAAAATCCTGCCTTTTACCACAGAGTCTGTTTATTCCTTGTCTGAAACTTTTGGAAAGATGCCCTTTTCCAGGGACTGAGGAACAGCATCAGCCCCTGGTCACTGCTTTCAGCACCAGATGTGCAACTCCTACCCTGAGCCTCTTCCTCCAGCAGCTGGAAATGCAGCTGTGACTCCAGTCCAGACCTGCATAAACCATGAGCTGAGTTGTGTCTGACACAGAACCTCCTCTGTAACCCCAAAGTTCATGGCAAACATTGTCATATACAACAGCACCACATACCTCTTTCACCCAGCTTGCCAAAGACAACCAGAAACCCTTAAGGACTCAGAATTATTCCCCCCACACAAGTCCTGTGCAGCCTGGGGGGACAGCAGGACATGTGGAACAGGCCTGACACAGCCACCACCCAACATGGTGCTTTTCAAGCAGGATTTAGTGTGACAGGGAAGGATCAGTTCTGCTGCAAACTCAATCTCCCCTCAAAGGCCAACCCTCCCACAGAGGTCTGAAATCAACCCTCCCACACAGTTCTTGAAACACAATCTTTGATTCAAGTGAGGAAGTCAACATCACTAAAGCAGGCTGGAAAGAGCATCACAGAGGAGAACCTCCAGGTTAAATCAGAATTACACATTCAGGGGAAGTGATAGAAATCACATAGATATATATGATAGACAACATATAAAAGACTTTGGGTTTTTTTATTTGATGAGTTTCTCAGAACAGCTAACTCTAACAGTCAGACAAAAAGACCTTCTGTCTAGATGTGGTTCAGCTCCCACAAATTCATCTGAAACATTCCCACTGCATTTGACAGGGCTTGGCTTGGGAATTGAGTATGCTGGGAAATTATTCCAGAGCCTTTTGCCAAGCTGGACAAGTTCCTTTCTAAGATCTCCCTTGTCCCACGCCAGCTTTAACCTGCATCACATGGACTTCACACATATAAACACTGACTCCTAGGTGGAGTCCAGTCATTAAACACAGGGCCTGAATGTACAGCAAGAATAAATTGTATAAAGCTTCATAGAGGCTTTGCAGGTTGGTCTTCACACTGCCAGCACAGGTTCCCAAGGCTGGACCATGCACCTCTTAAAATGTCAGAAAAGTGGAACTCAGGCAAATGCTGCTGAAGTAGTAAACAGGCTGATGAGCAAATACCCAACTCCATTGTCCCACAGGACAAATATCCATGCACCAACTCTTCTTGGGCAAAGGAAATTTGCCCAGGAACCTCACCTGAGAAGTTTTTTTTCTGTCCAACCTTGGAGCAAGGCAACACTGAGCCCTGGGAATGAATGAGCAGGTTTGGAGAATCCATATTTCCCCCAAAATGACAAGTCAGGTCACGCTGCCTGGGACACATCCCAGTTTCACCAGTTGTCACTGGTGAACTGCGTTTCCTCGTGAATGAACCTGCTGTGTGTTCAGCTTGAGAGCCAGCCCATGACTGATACAAGGGACTGTCTGAGGCAGAGTGCAGAGCAGGAGATGTGAAGGGTAAAGGAAGAAGGGGCTTTTCTCTTACCCAGACCCTGGTTCTGCTGCTCCCACTCAATGGTGTCAGGAACCTGGTAGGATACCCCAGCCAGCTGGGCCACAGGGTTTTCCAGGCCAGCCAGGGGCTCCTGGGAGGTCTCTCCTGGAAGTGTGAAGCCTGGCAGCTCTGTGTCACCCTCCATGCTTTCATCCATCAGGTCTATGTCTTTGTCCTCCTCGTCTTCCTCTTCCTCCTCCTCTTCTTCCTCCTCCTCCTCTTCATCCTCTTCCTCCTCTTCACCCTCTGGCCAGGGAGACAGAAAAGAAATGTCAGGAAACATCTCACCAGGCAGAAGGTTCACAGATCCTTCTAGGTGAGCACCAGGCTGAGCTCCTCCAGAGGCAGAGCAGCTGAATGAACTTGTGCCTGTTCTCTGGCAGGGAAGACACCCACAGGGGTTCATTTGGAGGAGCTCATCACCACTGGAAGTTGCTGGGGAACAAGGAGATGTTGTCTCAGACTCTCAAATTAGTGGGAAATACAGTCATTTTTTGCTTCCTAGCAGCAGGGTGCAAACAAGGATGTGCATGTGTACCAACACCTGGGCATCTGCAATTACAGAGATCCCTGCTTGACTAATTACAGCTCAAGTGAGAGCTCTTTCCCTGATTTCCAGTCCTGGAGGCAGCAATAAGTTGGTTCTATGTTTAACTCTTACTGAGTCTTCCCCAGCTCTGGAAAAGGCGCTGCTTCCAAGACCAGGTTGCTCCAAGCCCCGTCCCACCAGGCCTTGGAATGAGGTGGAAAAAAGGCAGCACAGCCAACACTTCACAGGACAGCTGACAAATGTGACTTTGAGGAAATTCCTGTGAATTTAGTGCAAGGTCTCCCTGCCCATGGAAGGAGGCGGGGGGGGGGGGGTTAAAACAAGATTATCTTTAAGGTCCCTTTCAACCAAAACCATTCTGTGATTCCATGAATTCTCCACAACAGCAGATACCCATTTATTCCAAAACCGTCTGTACTGTTAACATATGGAAAACTAAATATTTAGGCCAGTATTTAATCACTGGAATCTAAAACGGCAACACAAGAGCCAGTGTACTGGATCAAACCAAAGTTTTTTTTTTTCCTATTTCCAATCACAACTGGCTGCAGATGCTGAAGGAAGTCTAGAGCAGGGCACATACAGAGCCAGTCTTCCCACAGTTTCTTTTCCCAAGTTATAGTTACCAAAGTCTCAGGGACATCTTATGCCAGAATTTGCATTGGAGCTATTTAATAGCTACTGATGGAGCCACCCACTAGGGAAAGATAATATCTGGAACAATGGCATGCTTTGAATTTCTCACAGTTCGTTTTTCAAGGCTGAGAATTGAAACATAGTACTTATGCACTTTTATCTAATTTACACCAACTCTGCTCAGCCCTGTAGAAAAATTCCTTCCTGGTGGAATCACCCTGCTCCAGGCATTAAAAATTAACAATCCAGCCAAACAATCACCCTTTGTTACCCAAATATCCCTTTATTTCTGCTGTAGTTGTACCTCATACAGGTTAGTGGCAATCCAGCCTAGATTAAATGGCCTCCACTGATTGAAATATCAAATGAGATGAGAATATGAGAAATCAGTGCATGTTACAAACCCACTGATCCACTGTGCTGTGCCATGGCATCTCCTTCCCCTGTAATTCAGGGATTTGCTTCCAAGCACTGCACGTTTTCTCCAGCTCACCAGACCAGACAATCCTGGTTGCTGCCTTTCAGTCCCAGTCCTGTATTCCATACAAATGAGCTACTGCTGGGATTTAGCTGCATCATCCTGCTACAGCATGGCTTTCTGGTGCCTGGAAAGATCATTCCTACCACACAAAGCATCTAATGGAGCTCACAGGGATTGTAGTTAGCCCCTTAAATTCCCATTATTTTATAGGCAGTTTCTGCATTATAATGTGCCCGGCATTTAGGATCAAGATCAGAATTGTCTCTGTCAAAATGCACGTTTTCATACAAAAAACACAACTGTGAAGCTGAGAGTGCTCACAAGAAACCTGCAAAGACAAGTTAATGTGGGTCTTTTCCCTCTGCTGAGAGCAACACAGCTATCAACAATCCCAAAACTTACCAGCAGAGACTGAACAGCCAGGAGAGGAACATGAACAGAGCTTTTCCCTAGACAGGGTGGAAAAACCAACTAAGAACAGGTATCAGGTTTTTATCTCTGCAAAACTACTCTGGGACAAGGGTTTTAGAAGATTTTTAGCAATCCAAGTGACACACACCTGCCAGGATGGAGTGCTGAAGGCACAGATAGCCATCTCACTGTCTCCACAGCCTCGCAGGCAGCCAAGCTGAACACCCAAATTGAAAGTGCTGAGACTACTTATCACATCTGATCATCACCAAGCTTCATCAATCACCACGCAGCCACAGCAAAAGCTGTGAATAATGAGATCCTTGTAGCACAGCCTCTGCAAGGAGGGAAGGAAAAGGCTCTCAGCTTGTTCCCTTCTCCTCCCTGCATCTGAAAACAGCTTTTTAACCCCCATCCCGAAATGCCAATAGCTTGCCTTGCCGCAAGGTGCAGCGCAGAGCACCACTTGGTGGTCACAAGGAGGAAGCTACACTTCCAAAAAAACCTCCACAAACTTCACAAGTGAGTGATTTCAGGAGCAGGGGAGGCACAGCAGGCAGGCGTGGGCAGGCTGTGCAGAAGGCTTGGGAGTCTCAGAAGATGGAAAAGGGAAGTGAGCAGCTCACAGCTGAGTCTCAAGCTGGAGGTTTGTGCTTCACACGAAAAGCCTTCTATAAAAGTCACTTTTTCCCCTCCTAAATTGGCACCTTTTGACCAGATTCAGAAGTAATCCAGAGTTTCATGTGCATTTGCAGCTCAGTGTGAACTATTTTTGTGTGACACAGAATGGTTTAGCTTGGAAAAGCACTCTAAGATTCCTGAGTCCAGCTGTTAGTCCAGTACTAAACCACATCCCCCTGTGCCACATCCACACATCTTATAAATCTCTTCAGGGATGGGGAGTGGGCAGCCTGCCACAATGCCTGACCATCCTTTTGTTAAAGAAATTTTCCCTAATATCCAATCTAAACCCCCCCTGGTGCAGCTTGAGGCTGTTTCTTCTTGTCCTGTCATTTGTTACCTGGGGAAGCCGTAGGGGAGCCCCAAGGAAAGAAGTCTGAGATAAAGTAACACATTTTAAGCAGAGTTTTTGGGGGTTTCCAGCTTTATTAATAGAAACAGCCATCACTGGGCTTTATCATGGCACTCTGAATGGATCCATTAGTGACACAGGTGAGATCCAGAGGATGGGATTTGCTATTTCAGGGGGGCAAAAGCACCTTGTGCTTGCTCCAAAAGTGAGGCTTTTCACCACAAAACTACACATCCACCACAACTTCTGTGGCTTAGGCAGGAGAAATGAGACCACCCCACACCTCCCTTGTGAGGCATTTCCCTGACCCAGCAGGAACCCAGAACCTGTGGAAGCTGAAGCACCTGGACAACCACCAGCATCCAACAGGTAAAAGCCTCAGACTCATTTTTTGGGAGTGTGATGGCTTGGAAGAAGCTGGAGGTGGTTACGTGCTCATAACCTTGCTGAAGGCAATGGAGCTACACCAGGTTTTCATCTGAAGAAACCTTCAGTGAAGAATGATGTTTCTATATTTAGATATTTTCCATTAATGTTTGCAAACACTTGTACTCCCTAGGAGAGCCAGGAAACCATCATTTGTCAGGTTGAACACACACAGCAGAAAGATCTTGCTGTGCCCTGAGCAGCGAGAGGCTCTCAGTGAAAGGTGACAAATTCACTCACAGGGACAAACTGAATTCAAAGTAAAAAAAAACCTAACCAAAACAAACAAAAAAACCCACCAAAAAAAACCAACAACAAACCCAAAAAAACCCCTAAAAACAAAAAACCCCAAAAAACCAAAAATAAACCCCCCCCAAAAAAAACCACAAAAACCTCCAAAAAACCCCAAAACAAAGTAAAAACAAACAACCACAAAAAAACCACACAAAAAACCCCCAAAAAAACAAACAACAACAACAACAAAAAAAAAACCATAAAAAAAACCAAAACAAACAAACGCAAACTAAAAAGTAAAGAAGTTACAGGGCAAAACCTGGAGGTGTCATTTGCTCTGTCCTTTCCCTTCCCAGCCTCCCTCCCACCAAACTCAGTGCATAAAGGTGTCTAAATGGTTTGTCTAAATCCTCACAGAGGATTGCTGTGATCCATAACAGTTTAAGCTGTGACTTCACGTGGTGTTCAGTGCTGCAGGGTCACCCCATGTGCTAATACCATGTAAATATGTAAATAATGCTGTGTAAATAACAGCAGATTAGGGATGGGGGGGTCTGTGGCTCCCATCTCTTGCCTGAGCATGAGGGAGAAGCATTAAGAATCCTCTTGCCAAGTGTTTTCTCCCACTGAGGTTCATTTCTGCACTGCTTTTGTGATCACAGCTGACTGTCAAGGCAGGAAGGCCTTTCTAGGACAACTCTTTTATTATTAATGTGTTGCCTTCACATGATCAGTCAATGTCACCATCCAACAGCTCCAAAATGCTGCCAAGAGCCTTTGCCAGCCTGGGAGGAGGGAGCTGGTAGGAAGGTGGAGAGGATCTCACCAGGCAGTGCTCCTGTGCTGTGCCATGGTGGGGCAACAACCCAGGCACAGAAACTCTGCCAAAAACCAGGGTAAAACCCCTGGGCTGAGCTCTGCTAAGCCCAGTCACCTGCACTGCAAAGCCACCCAAGGGATTTGCAGGATTTGGTGTTGTCTCAAACACTGTGTTCTGGGGTGGGGAAAAAAAAAAAAAATCAATCTCTTGGGAAGTTTCAGCATCTGGGCAACTGCACAGAGACAGGGAAAGGGAGTGCTGGGAGGAAACCTGTGGGGTCAGAGCCTGCCACACAAAGCAGGATAACATAACCCTGCCCACAGAAGCTTCAAGAGAGGAGGAATTCACACATCACAGAACCACAGAATCATTAAGGCTGGAAAAGCTCTCAAATCACCAAGCCCAACCATTCCCCCAGCACTGCCAAGGCCCCCACTAACCCCTGTCCCCAAGTGCCACATCCACACATCTCTTCAGCCCCTCCAGGGCTGATGACTCCACCACTGCCCTGGGCAGCCTGTGCCAGTACCTGCCTACCCTTTCAGTGATTAAATTTTGCCCTAATAGCCAATCTAAAGCTTCCCTGGCAGAACTTAAGGTTGTTTTCTCTTGTCCAAATTCAAGGATTTCTTCCTGCAACAAAAACAAACGCTACCTTCAGCAGCATTCACCTCAAAATTGCTCTCACACTGAGCCAGGCTAGAGAATCAGTTTAGCAACACAAGACTGTTTTAAAGGGGAAAAGAAGACCCAAAATGCTGTAGAACACACTGCATGTACTATAACAAGTCTGCTCCCTGGCTTGCTGCAGAACAGCTCCTCTGCCCCTGGGTGTACAGGTGTTGAACCAACCAGTATAAAAATCAAGACAAGAAAGTGGTGATTTAATCAAGTGAGGGCAGTCAAATCAATCCAGATTTAATGGCCATGACCTGTGAGCAGGCAGGGCAGAACAAGAGGATGAAGGGCAGATAAAAAGTTTACAACATCTCTTAACAAAATGCTTCCCCCAGGAAAAGGGCTGTGGGCATGGGACTGTTTTTCCAAACCACAAAAAATTCCCAAACAACCAAACCAAAAGCCACCTGCAGAGACACTAATTCCATTTTCATTGGAAAATGCTGTTGGTGTTTTTTTCCAGAAGCATTCAATTCCACCATACTGCCTAGGAACAAAACAACCAACAGGCCAAGAGTTAAGAAAACATTTGATTTCAGCTTTATTTTCTAGACAAACCCAGCATAGATCATCACAGGTGATGTATATTGGGGAGCAGGCTCCAACAACAAGGTTTTAACTCAAGTTCTGTGAGGACTAAGAGGAGCCAAAGGGAACATGACTGACTCCACTCAGCTCATTTCTAGTCTGAGCTCCTGATTCTTCCCAAGTCCTTGATCTCCCTTCCTGCAGCACCCCTGGTCCCACTGAACAAAGCTCCCAAAAAAGCCCCATGAGCAACACTCTCCCACCTGCTAAAGAATTCCAGCAGAAAATGTTCCTTGCAGAGCCTTACTGCCACATCCCTGCTTATCTGAACCCACCTCCCTTGAGCCACGAGGGTAAACTGCTTAATCCTCAGATTAAAACAAACAGAAACTCATTAAAAACTTTCACTCACACAGCCCAATTACATTTCAATAGTAGCAACTGTGGGGGTTTATCTGTTGTTTTTATTCAAGCTTGGAGATAAGCATGGGAAAGCTACAACACTGAAGTGATATTTAAGTGAACTCATTTTTTTGGACAAATGAAAAATCTAATGCAGTCCAAAATTCAAACAAAGCCTGGTCAGAACAGGAAGCAAGGTGGGTCAGACTAAGAAATGTCATTCAACCTGCTGGAGGCAGAACAGTGCCAGAACATGACAAAGAACAGGGAGCTGGGGGTGCTCAGCCTGGAGAAGGGAAGGCTCCAGGGAAACCTTAGAGACCCTTCCAGTGCCTACAGGGGGTCCAAGAGAGCTGGAGAGGGAATTTGGACCATGATAGGACAAGAGGGTTGCTCTCTTCAATCTGACAGAGAGCAGGGTTAGATTGGAGATTTGGAAGGAATTCTTGCCCATGAGTGGAGTGAGGCCCTGGCCGAGGTTGTACAGAAAAACTGTGGATCAAAAACTGTCTGTATCAAACTTTCAGGAGAGAGAGGAGGGGGAAAAAAAAAGTTGGGTTTGATACAAAAAACTGTCACTTTTCTTACCATTTTCTGCTACAAAGGAGAAGGAGGGATGAGCCACCACCTACTGTGAAGAAGATAGAGGTCAACACAGCAGTTCCCATTTCAGTGAGAGCAATAAACAAGATGTAAGAGAAAAGTGTGTACCAACACCATTTAATAATTCATTCTGCATGTGCTTAAAGCAGACTTAAAGTCTTCTGTTCCTTGCCAATTTAGTTGATATCCAAAGAGCTGGTGAGGAACTATAATATCAGGCTAGTTAACCATGCTAGGTTAAGTGCCTGTTTTATTTACACCTCTGCATCCTAATTTAAATTCTTAACAACGTTGTAGAGATTTAATGAGGCAGATCTTAATCCATACAGTCAAGGTCCAAATAGCAACCCCCTTCAGAGCCTCAATTTCTGGGAAAAATACCCTTCACACCCAAAAGGAAGGTTCCTTGTACTGTGACACAGCTCAGAAGAAAAACGGGGACTTGAAGCATCTTTTATAAATTCATGTAAATGGCTACAAGTTTTCAAGTATTCAGGAAGAATTTCTTCACAGAAAGGGTGATTAAACATTGGAAGGGGCTGCCCAAGGAGGTAGTGGAGTCACCATGGCTGGAGGTGTTTAAGGACACACTGGATGTGGTCTGGTTGACACAGAGGTGTTTGGTCAAAGGTTGGGCTCAATCCTGAAGGTCTTTTCCAACCTAAGCTGTTCTATGGTACACAAAATAGTTCACAGCAGGCTGCAAATGCACATGAAACTCCAAATTCTGCCAGCTGAGAGCCATCCTAATTAATTGGGAACACTCCACACTCAAGAGCTACTTGGTTAAGATCTCCTCTGGAGCAACTGATTTGAAGTTGCCCATTTGCAGAGCTCTTGGCTGCTCCTGACACCACACAACAGGCAGAGCAGCTCCTGCTTTAATCAGAGCTCTGAGCACCCTCCACAGCCCTCCTGACCCCTGAGCTGTGTGAGAAGCTCACTCCCAGCAGGGAGATCAGACTGCAAGAAGGGATTGTTCCCTGTGAGGGTGGGGAGGCCCTGGCACAGGGTGCCCACAGAAGCTGTGGTTGCCCCTGGATCCCTGGCAGCGTTCCAGGCCAGGTTGGATGGGGCTTGGAGCAGCCTGGGACAGTGGGAGGTGTCCCTGCCCATGGCAGGGGGGTGGGATGAGAGGGTCTTTGAGGTCACTTCCATCCCAGCCCATTCTGTGATGCCACGATTCCCTGCTGTCCAGGCAGGGTGGTGGCACACAGGAGAACCAAATCTTGAGTTTGTAGGGCCAGATACAGACTCACCCTGACCCACAGTGACAGGACCAGAGTCTGGTGTGCTCTATCCAGCAGGCTGCAGCTGAAAACTGCAAGGATTTTGCAGAAGAGGGAGCATGGCACGTGTCCTGCCACTTCAGCAAGTCCCACCTGCCAAACGCTGCCACACTGGGGATGTGCAGTCCCCTCTGCCAATACCTGCCATGGCAGATGCTACAGCACAGGAGTCAAGTTGAAAAGAAATGTGGTTTCTTTCCAAAGAGTCACTTTTTGAAGGGTGTTGGGAGGCTCCCACAGTAACCCAGTTGAGCCAGTAGCTCTTTGTACCCAGAAGTCCTCCAGAGAAAGCTGCAGTGCTCATCTTGCTAGGGGGACATACAAATTCTAAGCACAGAGACAAAATACATACTCAATTCCCCCAGACAAGCAAGCCTTATCCTCTGTTGTGTCCTGTCCCCATATCCTATAATCCCTTTATAGGATTTCTCTGACTAGGAAGGGCAAGTAGAACCAACCACAGAGTCAAGGCAGGAGGATATTTGTTACCCAGCTCATCTCTCCAGAGTCCACCAGAGAGGAGGATAAGCTCATCTAGACATATTCTCATTTTGCCTGTGCAATTTGATTTTTAAAACAGTTTTGCATCCAAGCCAGGCAGGTGAATACACAGATGCAATTAACCACAGGCATGGCACAGATGGTCCCCAAGAAACAGAGTGAGCTGAGCAGCAGGGGTTTGTATTTAATGATGAGCCAGGCCTTCAGTGAGGCAAGTCAGCAGGACCCCACTGAAGGCAGCAGAGCTCACTCAGCTCCTTGCACTCCTTCCAACAGTGAGCCTCTCCTCAAAGGGCCAAGATCCCTCATTGGGGAGCCAATCATGGGCCTGCAACAGCATCCCCCAAAAACTTGAGTGTCCTGGGCTTGAGCCCCGTGTAGCTTTAAAGGAAAGCATCCCCAAACATCTTGGATCTGGCAGCATCTAGATATTCTGAGAGTAAACACCAGGAACTGTGATTTTGGGAGGTAAGCTTCCAAATGCCACTCCACCATGAGGATGTGATAACCCCCCCCCCCCCCCCCCCCCAACTGCCATTAAGCAAAAAAAAAAAGTTAAGAGATCAGAGTTGTAGCTCAAAAACCTCCTTTTGTGCTTAACTGGGGCAGCACCATCCCCAGGCAGAAAGCCTTTCCCCAAATAATTGTAATTGTCCCATTTTACAAGACATGGATTCATCATCCCCAGCACCAGGGAACCTTCTGGCTCCCTGCACAAAGGTCTAGGCTGAGCAGAAGAGATTTAGACCACAAAAGCTGTGCCAGTTGTTAAATCCACACAGCACCAAGGGCCTCATGTCCCTTGGAGAACAGGCACCTGCAGAGCCAAGAAACCCAGATTCCCACTTGAGTTCTCATCATTGAGGGCACCTGGTCCCAGCTGCAGCCCACATTTGCCTTTAGAGGAGCCCAGAGCAGAGCAAACAGAGTGCAGTAGGAATCCAGGAAAGTTGCATCAGTCCTGTATTGGAGCAGAAAGATTTTTTTAATGCCTGTGCAGAAGGTCTCATTAAATTGAGAGAGACCAATGCTCAGCTGAAAGTGAAATCCCTCTTATCTTCCCATGCAGAAACCCAGGCTTCTAAAGGAGATCCCAGAGGGCTATAAAACACTTTAGCCTCCTCAATCACACTGCTCTTGCTAAGCAGAGACCTTATTCCCAGCCTGAAAGATCAGGTTTTCCCTACACACACGACCTTTCCTTCCCCTGCTGCCACTCTCCCATTAGCACCACATCCTTGCCCTGCCAGACACATCCAAGATTCATCCTGGCAAGGGCAGAATGCTGCAGTTGGAGTCCCAGAGAGCTCAGGGAAGGCTTCAAAGCCAGCAGCAAGCCAGGCACAGGCAGTGGGGAAGACTCCCAGCTTCTGCTGCCCTCTAAACTGAACAGGAGTGAGAGTTATTGCTTCCTGCAGAGAAAAGATGCTGATGAGCTGTTGTCTACAGCACCCCACCTCTACTCAGAGGAGAAATACCATCTGGCAATGCCACCCCTGGAGAGCTGCCAACCTTTGCAGTAAAATACTAAGGCAAGAGAAGGTCAAGATAAAGGAAGGGGAGCAAAAACAGGAGGAAAAGATTAATTCCTGCCAGGTGCTATCAGCCCAGACACTGGAGCACAGAACTGGATGGATGAGCAAGCAGAGAATAGTTCAAGTAGGAAAAAGAGCAAGAAGGAGTTCTCTGCAGGAAAATTGTGGGTGAGCTGAACAGAAGGCAGATCAGAGCTGCAGAGCAGCTCCCAGGCAGGATCTGCTGTAGCTCAGCACCCTTTGGTGAGTGCTCCCTGGCACAGAGCTCTGCAGAGGATGCACACACCAACATTACAGGTGTGCAGAGCCAGACCCTGCTGCAACAGCAACACCACTGCTGCTCCCTAGCCAGGAAAAAACCCCACCCCCATCCATCACAGCCACTGGAATTTCAGGCATCCTCCAGGACACTGCTCACTGCTTGCTTCCTGTGCCTCCTGGGAGAGGCCAGGTTGTCCAACAACTTTATTTGGAACAGTAAGATGTGCACACAGGTGTGAGCCAAACAGACAAACTGGGGGCTGTCAGGGCAGGTGTGGCACTCCACAGGAGGCCACCTGGCCCTCGGGCTCAGGGGTACCTTCTGACTCCAGGCGGTCCAGCCCGTAGGTCCCAGCTGTGCTGATCCTCCTCACAGAGGGAACAGCTGTTCTCCTGACAGAGCCCGCTGATGCTGGAGTTACCAGGACCACAGTTCTGCTGGGTGGCTCCTCTGTCTGTCCAGCTGGGGTAGAAGACATCCCACCAGTGGCTGGAACAGCCTTCTCACTGGTGACCAGGATCCCATCTGTGAGATCTAGAGAAGACAGGAAACAGCAACCACTCAGCCTAGCAATAATTTTTAATTCAGAAACTCCTTAATGAAAATTTAACTCAAAGGAAGCTACTAAACTTTTGCTTCCTTTGAGGTGTTACTCTGCTGTAATGAAACTTTCTCCTCAAGGGCAGCCAGCAAAGGAGGTTCCCCTTAACGAGGGGGGAACTCTTAAAGGTTTTAATTCCATTGCTTTAAGGACTACTCATCACCACATCCTTGCAAGATCAGAGCACCAAGACACCTGTTGAGAACTGAGCCAAGTGGCAGATCTAATAGTTCATTACAAAGATAAAAGTTGGTTGAATTTATAATTAAATCCCAGAAGCAAATTCAATTAGTGGAAACTGCCAGAAGAACCTTCTGCCCCTTACAAACAGACCCTAAATTTAGACACACAATGCAAACAACTTTTTCCTTTTGATGCCCTGCGACACAAGAATTACCAGAAAAGCTGCCCAGCAGCATTTTCATTACAATGGTCCCTGTATTACTACAGAAATAAACTCCAGCTCAAAGTCATCCTTGTGCTGAGGGAACCCTTGCTACACTCCTGTCAGGAAGACAGGCTCCAACATGTACCTGCCAAGGTGACACCAAACCAGCAGGCAGCAGCTACAGGAATGTGACTGCTTAAAGCATTTCTGTATGAGCTACATCAACCTGAGAACAACCCACCATTCCTCAGTGGAAGTGAGTAGCACTGCAGGCTTCCACACCCAAGGGCTTGCCAGGCTCTTGCAGGAGGGTGTCTTTCCCCCACCATTGGCTCCCATGTAACCCTGATGAAGCATTTTCATCCTCTGGACTGAGCATCAGCAATCTGTGACTGCCTTGGGTTCCAAAAGAAGGAACACTCCCTCCATAAATAAAAAATTGTTTAAGGGTCTAAAGCTAAAGGCAGCTTTCTAGCAAGGACAGGTAGGGGGCTTGCTTGGTTTGGGACTTTTTTTTAAACCTCTACTCCACTTACTTGGGGGGAAAAAAAACCATATGCTGGCAAATTCCAACATGCTAGATCTCATGGCATGGGCAGAAAGCAGTAGCAGCCCAGGTTTAGAGGCACAGGGCAGAAGGTTAGCAAAAAAAAAAGTCACTTAAATAAGGATGTTGAGACTGGAGTGTCCAGGCACTGACACTGGTTTCAGATGCACCATCCCATCTCGTGTGGAAGTGAGTCCTTGAAGCAGAATCCTACCTTCTGCATCCACAGGGCTCGCTGTGGAGGAGGCACCAGTTGCCACCAGCACCTCGGTGGCACTGGGAGCTGTCAGCATCTGGGTGTCCTCCCCGCTGTTCTCCTGAGGAAAGCTGGCAGCCCCTGCTCCCTGGGTGGCACCAGGCACCTCTGTCACAGCTGACAGAGCAGCATCAGCCTCCTGGGCAGCTGTTGTCACCTCCTGAGTAACACCTACAGCAAGAACACGTGTCAGGGCAGACTCACAGGACAGCTGGCAGCAGCAGAGCACACATCTCAAGCAATATAAAAGGAAAATAACTTAAAAGGAATATAACTCCATGCATTAACAACTCCAGAGCCACAAGGCCAGCAGCAGGTCCAGCCTTTAGTGACCAGCTCCCAGTGAAACCTCAGCTATGCAAAAGGGTTTGTTTCTGTTGCACAAGTCTTATAGACAGTGTTGTTTCCCCAACATCTGGGAAACAGCAGAGAGGCAACCTGCTGACAAGTCAAGTGCTTATAAATTAATCTAGAAATTAATCAGTCAGATTTCAGCATCAGCCTGCAATTAGCTTCTTTTCTTTTACAGCAAAAATTAGGTCTTTTGGATGCAGTGAAGGGAGATCATCCTTTTGCATCTGCAGCTGAAGAGGGAAGAATAAAGATGCCCAGCAATTAAAAAGTCCTCATCAACCTAGAAACGTGTAATTGCCCAACACCTGACTAGCCCCCCCCTTTTTTTTTTTTAGCATTTCCTTTATGTTTTAAACACCAAGTAGGAATACTGTCATGAGGCTGAAGGTGCCATCTCTGGAGGTATGTGCAGGGCAAGGTGACACCATCAGCCTGTGGCAGGCTGTCCAGGAGGAGTTCTGCCTGCAGGTAAGGACAGCCACAGCCTGGCCACAGCTTCACCATGGGGTGAGGAGACACCACCAGGAGTTTCTGTCACAGTGGCCAGCAGCTCTCTGCACAGACCTCTCAACCTGAGCACCCTTGTAAAGGCATTTAAGACATCAGTGGCTCACAGGCTGCTGGTACAGCTCACTTTAAATCCCAGAAATGAGAGGCAAGTGTCTGTAACAGGCAAGTTTTACCTTTCCATGAACTCTCCAGAGTAGGAGAGAGCTCAGGCTGGGTATCTGTCACCACAGCAGCCTCCGGCTGTGACGGAGGGATACTTTTCTCCTCCTCTGCTGTGACTGCACTTATGTTTTCCAGTGAGCCAAGATCAGCTGTGTCTGCTTCTGACAGGTTCCCAGTGTGGAAAGCATCACTGCTGCCTGTGGAAGCTGCTGGCAGCTCCTCCCCCTGCACTGGCACTGTGCAGTTGCTCTCCTTGGCAAGCTCAGGCTCTGGTGGAGGGAACACTGGGGAGGGCACTGCTCTTGTGGCATCCTCTTCCTCCCCCACACCTTCCTGGGTGGTCTGGGATGGTTCTGTTGTCCCCAGCTCCTCTGTCACCTCCTCACGGGACACGCTTCCCCCTTGACTGATGGCCCCCAGTTTTGTGTCATCCCAGTCAGGTGGCACAGTGTCCATAGGGGGTATGGTGACAGTGCCAGTCATCATGGGCAGCTCTTGTTGTGTGACACCTGTCCCTGCTTCTGGGTGAAGGAAGGCCTCAGTCACCACAAGGGGATGTTTGGCAGCCACAGATGTTGGTGGAACCAGGGATTTCAGGGGGCTCCCTGTGCGGGCTCTCGGCATTCCCAGCCCAGAGGTCACACCCGCAGCCTGGGGAGTCGGGATGACAGGGTGGTCACTTGCTGCTTCCCAGCTGGGAGAGCTGGGGGTCAGTGTGGGCTGGGGTCCAGCTGAGGGCTGGGAGCTGCTCTCTGCTTCCTCCTCCTCCTCCTCCACAGTGCTCCCAGAAAGGGGGTTTGCTGAAGGGCCAGCTGAGCTGGGCTCCAGTGCCACACCACCACCCTCTGTTGTGGCCTCACCAACGGGGCCACCAGACTGCTCCTGGACTGGAGGGCTCAGCGTGGTCACAGCTGTGGTCAGCATGGCCCTGAGTGCTTCATCCTCATCCAGCTGGGACTCAGTGGGAGCCAGTTCCTCCTCATGCACAGCAGGCAGAGCCCCAGCAGAGGGGTGACCCCCCAGGCCCTGGCTGCTGGGCACGACACGGCTCGGGCTGGCACGGAAAGCTTCTCCCTCTGCAGTGAAAGCTTCATCTAAGGGTGTCCCAGATGGCTTTGCTGACACTGCACATGGCTCTTCAGAAACTGTCTGCTCAGAAGGGCCCAGATTGTTTTTCAAGTCCACCATGGCTGTCCTTTCATCTTCCAGCCCATTCCCTGCCCAGGGGCCATGAGGGACCTTTGTCACGTCCCTGTCCTCCAGAGGCTGAGCAAGGCATGGCAGGCTGGAGGACAAGAGCAGGATGCTGCAGGTGACCACACAGATATTAAATCCTTTTGATCTCCTCATGGCTGAGAAGAGGTATGTCCAAAAGCTTGCAAGGCTGACAAATCCAGAGACCTAGAAGGAGAAAAAGAAACAGAGATTACACATACCCATAACCAACCACAGACCCAGGGCCTTAAATAACCAGGAGACCAAATCTATGGCCAGCTGTGAGCAGACCTCTCCTACACATTCCAAGTAATTATTCCCCCCATCTGTTATCCTGTTCTCAGCCTACCCTACCTGAAGATTCCAGACAAAACCAAATGTTGATCTGCAGCCCAAGACAGACCTTGCCCAGCTCTCACCCCAGCAGCAGAGTGCTATACTCTACCCAGCAGGCATCAGACCTGCAAGCAATGGTGTGGATCAACCTGTTTGTCCTGAACAAAGTCCAAAAATGATGCTTGTCAAGGCCACGAAGCCTCAGGTTTGTTCTGGCCAGCCCCATTCTGTGCATTGGCACAGGAAGAGACCAAGGAACTTGCACAGAGAGCAAGATGGGCTGTGGGGGACAACACAGGACCAGAGCCACATCAGGATGCTTTAGGGCTGCATCATGTCCTGGCTGAGGTCCTTGGCCCCACAGAGGAAGCTACAGCCCAGACAGCAGCAGTGCTGCAGTAGCACAGTGCCCGTTCTGCACTGCACCATGGAGGCACTTCCAGAAAGTTTCATGTCCAGAATCACCGTGTGAGTCGAGAGTTTCCAGGAGAGCACTGAACCTGTAGCCCAGCAGTGACAGAGCCAGCTGACAGCCTGCCCTTGGCAGCTCTGCTGCCTCCAGGCACACAGCTCCAGCTCCCAGCCACCTCCCTTGGGCACATGCCTCAGTCCTGGGCTTGCTACTCCACCACTCCAGAGGAGAAGACCATCCCAGCCCATCCAAGGCCCCAGTCAGTGGTCACACCAGTGCCATGCACACAGCAAACGTCCCTCTGTCACACAGCAGATCTGCTGTGGTGCTCCTCCTCCCAGCTCCAGGAGGCAGCTGCTCAGGGGCACAGTCCAGCCCTACTGTAAGGGTCTTTCATCTTCCTTTCATCTTTCTCTCATGTGTTCCTCCAGTTCTGAAGCCCTCAACATGGGGAAGACCTTGACCTGTTGGGATAAGTCCAAAGAAGAGCCATCAAGTAGTTTACAGGGCTGGAGCACCTCTGCTAGGGACACAAGCTGAAAGAGCTGGAAGTTGAAGAGGAGAAGGCTGCAGGGACACACTGGAGCACTTCCCAGTGCCTGAAGTAGCTCCAAGAGAGCTGGAGAGGGACTTTGGACAAGGGCATGGAGTGACAGAGCAAGGAGGAATGGCTTTCACCTGACAAAGAGTAGGTTTAGATTAGATATTAGGAATAAATTCTTGACTGAGAGTGGTGAGGCCCTGGCACAGGTTACCCAGAGAAGCTGTGGCTGCCCCTGGATCCCTGGAAGTGTCCAAGGTCAGGCTGGATGGGGCTTGGAGCAGCCTGGGATAGCAGGTGTCCCTGCCCATGAGAAGGGGGTGGAATGAGGTGAGATTTTATCATTCCCAAGTGAACTGTTCTCCCCTTTGGGCTGCAGGAATAACAAATATCAGTAAAGAAAGAGGTTGGGATTGTCAGAACCACCCCTTAGTCTTCCAAAGAACAGCAGTGGTCACCTTGTGCAGTCTCACTGCCATGGGCACCAGGATAAATCCCTAAACTTGCCACACTCCTCATTTCCCCACAGAGAGCACATCCAGAAGTATTACTTGCATTTGTGCCCACGGAGTGCAGCAATGCAGCTCAGAACCAACCACTGCAGGCTCCAGCATCTGGCTGAGCCTTCAGGGCACACTGAGTCACTTTTTCCATTCTCCCTGAAGCCTCATCCCAGCTGTTTGAGCTGCTAGAATAATTCCCCATCACAGGCCACACACATGCAGCAGGTGCTCAGGGACAAACAGAAGCCACCAAAAAGCTCTTCACCAGCCTAGACACCTTCCACTTTATTTTTAGCATCTTCTGCCTCTGAAGGATGGGTGACCACCCNCCCCCCCCCCCCTCAAAAATAGCTGAAAACTGACAATATTTAGCTCTTCTTCCAGGCTAATTCTTTATGTACTTTTGTAATTAAAAAGCACTAAGAATATATTACACAAGTTAAATTGTTAGTGCCTAACTACATGCATCTGCCTTACCATGCAGCTGAATATAAATCATGTTCACCTCAACACCCCTTTAGCAAGTGCCTGTTAAGAGCAGGCACACTGAAACATCAAGAAGTTGGGTTTATTTCTATTTAAAAAAATAGTTTGGCTTTAAATACAGCTTCCCAAGAAGTCAGGAGCATTTAGGTGGCACAAATGCTTTCGGCAGTGCTTAAACATAAACAGAACTCCAGCTCCACTTGAAAAGCACTTCTCTTGCAGTTATATACAGTATACACAGCTATATACACATCTGTACAGATATTTTGTAGCTTTCTAGCTCTAGGCTCTCAAATAGACCAAGATACTCAGGACGTGGTTAGCAGAAGAACAAAAATGCTTATCTCCCCCCAACAAGCTTTCTCCATATTTACTAGAACCTTTCCTCCCTCTGGGTGGAGGAAAACACGGGCACTCAATACCAGCCTGATGAAAGAGTTCCTGGGGTCCTTCAGGGCAGTTTCATATTGTTTCTATCTGTCTGAAAAGCCCTGCTGGTCAAAATCCTACATTTCTACAGGGCAAAAATCATATTGGAGAGTTATTTGCTCAGGAAATCCACAACAGCCAGATGTAAGCTAACCTAGACCTTCACACTCAGTGAAAGCAGGAGATAGTGGCACAGAGCTTGCTCCAGGATAATGGCACAGGTTCACACTTCAAAGAAGATTAGTCAAGGCTTAAGATCTACTTAGCTTTAGGAAGAGGCTGGATTAGAGAGTGTATGAACAGCAGTGACCTGGCTATCTGCTTAAGCAGAGTTTGACACCTCGCTGAAGCACTTCCACTGAATGCAGAAGCTGCAGGTATCTGGCTGCAGAGCAGCCTGTTCCTCAAGCTGCACTGAGTTACATTTATCCTCCCATCTGGCTATTTTTATAGTCAGCCTGCCCTCCAGCCCCAGCCAGGCTGTAACAGCAGGCTGGAGCACACTGCCCTGACCAAGCACCTCCTCTGTAGTAAGCCTGAGCTTTTCTGTTACCAGCTCCAAGGTAGCAACTCAATATTTCATGCCGCAGGAACTCCTCGTCCCCAGATTTCACCTGGCATCCTCAGAGCTGAAGCCCTGGAGGCAGCTGCCAAGCACTGGCCAGGCTCTCGGTGGAAAACTAATCCTTGCTTCCAATAGGAAGCACACACTGAGGGCAAGAGACACTGCCAGCTACTTCCCCTGCACTCAATAACAACAAATCCCAGGAGATGCAGTTCCTCCAGCCGCAAAGGCAGCACAACTGCAGGCAGCCAGGGAGCTTTATCTTTAGCATGGAAAATAGTAACTTTTCTTTTAACACCTGGTAGGCTGGGAGAAAACCACAAAGGACTGCTAGGCTGAAAATGGGCCAAAACTGGACACCTCCAGGAGCTACCCACAAGAATAAGGACCATCTACCTCAGTGGGGAAGTCAGGAAGCTGAGGGACAATAAATAAAAACTGGTCACCAGCTGAGGCAGTCTCAGACCCAGTTGGATCTTTCTGAGCCAGGCTGCCTGCCTGCTCCATACAATTAGCACTTGCAGTAGTTATTAAACCATTAACCCCTTTGAATTCTGGAGACTTGTTTGAGATCAGCTCTTGGGGGGCCCAACAAAAGCCAGCTCAGAAGGAGCCCCAGCCTGTTATGGCCACTCCAGCAGGGCAGGCTTGCAGGGGACCAGCACAGAGCAGAGCAGATGTCTCTCCTTCAATAGCTGTTCCCTGCATGGACCAGTGGTTTGTGGAGACATGCTGCAAAGGATTAAGCTCCCCTCTCTGTCCAGCTGTGTGCAGCTACTCCCTCTGAGAGCTTTTTAAGAGTTTCACCCAGCCAGCTTACTTAGAGAAAACAAGCCCCTTCCCTACCACAAAAAAAAAAAAAAATTAGCTGTTATTTTCTGTCTTTGGTAAGTTATGGCTATGTTTCTACCCAAATTGTTGAAACAGAGAGGAAAAGACAAGTACCAAGCTTTAAACTCCCGTGAATTAACAACTCTGCTCTAACAATCCCCTCTGACACAGGGAGGACACTCACACTCGCAAGCTGAAGTGGCTGCACGCATCATAAAGCAGAGAGCAGGAGATGAACAGGGCAGCCCCAGAGAAGCCTGTCTTGCCTTTGAAAAGAGCTTCTCACACCTCCAAGCACAAGCGTGGTGCCAGCCTGGGCTGGCTGAACAGTCCTGGGTGTGCTCAGCTCTGCAGTTCACCCGACAATTCATAAGGGAACGGGACAAAAAAGCCGCAAATCTTATAATGTGAAGATTTAGCCAAAACATACGAGTCAAACAACTGCCAGCCGTCAAATGCTCTGTTACAGGGTGCTAATGTATGCCATCCAAGCCTCATTACTTGTGCTGAACACAAAAGGCAGCAGATAATACACTGCAGAGCTCCAACTCCTACTTTTGTGCACAAGCCGAGAAAAATGCCTTCGTCTCATCTTGCTTTATGTCCTAGCCCAGTTCAGCCGAGCGAATTGGAGAGCTGGTGCCCTTCCAGCACACACTTCAGGCAAACAGACCTCCACCAGTTGGACCACCTCCAACAGCTCAGTGAAATCCCAGCAGTGACACGACTCTACGCCAGCCACCAACACAAAGTCAGGTGAGAAAAATTATGTCGAGACAAGCACACACCTCAGAGGGGCACATCCTCGCCTACCCTTGAGGATGCATCCTTAAAAGCAAACAAATGAGATATTAATATTCCGTAAGGCCAGCTTCCCACCAGTCCCAGTGAGGCACCTTAATACATAATACATCACCTCCACTTCCAGCCCCGGCATTCCAGCTGTAGTTCTTTGAGGAGCAGAGACATGACATGTTTTAGGCATTATTCCCCCAACCACCAAGCGATCACTCGCTTTGTTCGGAACAGCACACGGACCACCTATGGAAATCCCTACTTGGATTTGCAAGTAAAAGCTGCATAGTTCTCCGTGCCTTCTGACCCGTGCCAGGTCCCCGGCACCACAGAAGTCTAAGGTCTACCGAATTCCTGAGGGATTAAGCCAGGGAGGAGGGGGTGTTTAAGAATGAGGCCAAAGGGTGCAGCAGTTTTCAAGCAGCACAAGGACAGAAACGCCGCTCCCCAGCCTGCCTGGCAGCGGAGGGACAGCACTCGGATTCCAATCAGCAAGAAACGCTCCACAATTTCAGCGCCTCACCTACCGCTGACAGAAACACCACACAGGAGAGAGCTGGAGGATCATGAGTCCCCGCAGGTGAAGGTTTAAAAGCAGATTAAATGCACCTTGTCAGGCCCTTTTGGCTTGGGCAGAACCTGCGTGGGGTCCAGAGAAGGGGATTAGGGCTGGCTCAAGGCTTGATTACACCCAGCACGCCGGCTTGCCGGGCACAGGTCCATCTCCCCGTCCTCCTTAGTCATATTTACAGGTGACTTTACACCCTAGAATCGCATTCTTTCCCCACAGGGCAGGGGATCAAGTGCGAACAACCGCCCGGGGATTCCTCCTGCCCAGGCCCGCAGCAGGACAGAGGAACAGCGGCGGTCACCCCCAAACCACCCCCGCGAGAAACACACACCCGACCCTAAAGATGTCCCGAAGGAGCCCACCGGGACCCCCATCCCGGCAGGACGGCACCCCCCGCTCGCCCCGCTGCCCCTTCCCCATCCCCCGGGGCTGCAGGGACCAGCCGCTCGCCGGGAACAAAGAGCCGCGCCGAGGATGCGCTG
>VXAX01000405.1:390505-401055 GCA_013399835.1 Leptocoma aspasia | reverse complement strand
GGCACCCCAGCATCGTCGGAAAAACCCACAAATCAATTCAAAACGCACAACCCCGGGGCAAACGCGGCACGGGGCTGCGATGCCGGCTGCCTGCGTGCGTGTCCCGGCCTCACCTGGCTCCCGCCGCCGCCGCCGCCGCCCGGTGCCTCGNGGTTCACATATCATTGCCAAAGAGCAACTCAGAAGCCCATACCTTGACTCCAAACCCCAAAGATGAGAGCAGCTCAGGTTCCTGTTGCTCCCCCAAGCCCAGTGCCAGGGGCAGCACGAGGGCCCTGCTGCACACAGAGGGTTTTATAACACTCTCAGGCAGTGACTCATTTGGAGCAGGGCTCCAGCAGGTGCAAGGTGTTTGAGCTGGGCAGGGACAGGTGAGGAGAGACCAAAAATAATGATCTCTCCCAGGAAGCAATGGCTGAGGTGGGGTGGAATTGCTAGGAAGGACTAGAGGGAAGGTGTAGGAGAGGTGAGTTAAAATCTTGACTTCCTAATGTACATGCTCTACCACATGAAGTAAATCAGTGAATCTTCCAGTTATGATAACAAAACACAAAATAAACCTTTCTTTTTTTCTACACAAAGTGAGATGTAACCTGCTGGCACAGGTCACTCAGCTCTTTAAATAAACAACATAACCTGGAGGAAGAAAATGAGTTATTCCTTGTCAACAAATTGTTCATTATTTTTTCCGTTCGCTGTGCTACTCTTAATAAAATTTATATTAGTGATTTGCTCTCTTTGTGTCTCTAAACACACTCCAAAGTTTTACCTGTTTAATTTTAGAGAAACAGAGTGTTTTCTGCTGTTTCAAACTGGATCCAACCCAATTCACTTAGTTGTAGCACTGTGTATCCAATATTAAAACTTTCAAAAGACAGATTTGTTGCAAGTTAGGGCAGTTTTTTTCAGGGAAATATTGCTAACCCCTGCATGAGTTGAAAATAAAGTGCCAAAGTGCCCGTATCAGCAATAAAGACAGCCAGTGACAAAAGGCATCAGAAAGAACTTCAGAGTTAGGATTAGGGGAGGAAATGGTCACTCAAAAAGATGGGGAAAGTCCCTTCTGGCTTTGCCTCTCTGAACTGTAAAATCTGGGGAAATTATTCATTAATTAATATTTCTAGTGTTGTGGCATCTTCATTAATAAAATACAAATATGTGAAAAGAAAGGATGTTTCCTCTCTCCTCTAGGGGAGATGGGGTGGGAGGGAAGGAAGAGTTAAGAGCTGCAACTTTAAACACCACTAACTCCTGGATCAGGAACTCAAAACTCTTCACTGGTTCAACTTCTGTCCTGGCCAATTTATTTTGGCCGAGGGCTCTGGCTGAGAAGAGGGGGTGGCTCAGCCATGCAGGAGGTTAATGGTTCCTGTTGTTCCCAGCAACAGATGTGCAGCCAGATTTTCCAGGAGACCAAAATCAATTCTCAAGAGCAGCACTGCACCTTGTGGTGGGTCTGGGATTGATTCCCAAGATGTTCAGTCACTCGTGTGTGGGGAAAGGGGCAGGAAAACAGAGACCACTCCAGCAGAAATCAGAGCCCTCAGGGATGAGTCCAGGGGCTGGGCTTCAGCAGCTGCAAAATTCTCCCCTAACAGCTGACCTGGGATTCAGAACAAGGGATCTTCCAGTGGAAGCTGTCCCTGCCCATGGCAAGGGGTTGGAACGAGATGATTTTTAAGGTTCCTTCCAACACAAACCACTCTGTGATTCTATGACAGTGTTTTCAGTCTAACCATTTCTATCTAACCTTTACAATTATTGGGAAAGTTACTTAAAATGTAAAGCGTGTGTAAAGAATGATTTAGTGTTCTCCAAGGATGCAGAGCACTTAATAGACTGGAGAGGTTTTCGCTTCCCCCTTGCCATCGACTCCCAGCCCAGATTGGCACCCTGTCCTCTCAAGGTTAAATATTCCACTTCTAAGCACTGGAACCAAAATAGCTGGTTATCTGGGGTTTTTTCCCTGCCTAAAATTGCACATTCCCTGTACGCTGCAAGTTTCTCTTCCCCGCATAACCTGCCAAAATCAGAGGCTTCTGCGTTATCAACAAAAATATCTGCAGACTGAAAGAAAGAGGCATGATGAAAGAGGCAGAAATCAGAAATCATCAGAGAGCACTCTTTTGTTATTCCTTTCTATGGTTTATTAGTTGGAAATACTGATCTTTAATTCAGATCAGTATGCCATGGAGCATAGATGTAACCAAGCAAAACAGGCCCCACTTCCACAGCAAGTTAAGAAACATCCATTCCTCTCCCCTCTTACCCTTGCTCTGGGTTGAGACATTTCAGTACAATCCTCTATTGGTCTTGTCCTTCAGAACTCCCCACCTGAGGTGAATTCAGAGACTAAATTTGGATGTAAGCAGGCTCATTCTTCCATGCAGGTAGCGTAGCTGGGAAAGAGTGGGACTCGAGTCCCGTTCCCAGCTCTGCCTTTTTTGAGGACTTTCAAAACTCAATTTCACTGCTCTCAGCCTCCACTCCTTCTGTAAAATAACAATACCTAATTTTTGTAAGAGCTCCTTATAAAATCTGTGTATTATTATAGCAGCTGGCTCTGTTGTACAAAGTAATGATACATCGGGTTTCCTTCACAGGTGATATTCCTGTCGCAGCCTTATTGCAGAACCCAAAAAGTACCAATAGCACGCCCTAATTAAGAGACTAGGTCACATAAAAATTTATATGAAGATATATTTTGCCTGTATAAAATGAACTAAAAAATCATTGAGCTGACAGCAGAATGCTGCACCTTATGCTGCTACTCCTGGCACCTGTGAGGAGATGTATCAGCTGTCCTAAGTATGTCAGGACATGCCACAGAAGGTAAAGGCAATTTTAAAATAGTTGCCGTTAATTTTGCTGCTGAATGACTTTCCCAAATTGAATATTGGGGACATCCAGCACACAAAGCAGTGCACATCTCCATCACAAGACTCACCTTTACACCAGCTGGTAGCATCTGTTTTAAGGGGGCCCTCTCTTCCTACTAAGCAGCAGTTACTGGAATGGAGTAGCCATGAGTAATTCAGGGAAAGTGAGAACAGCATCCCCTGCCACAGAGAGGGAAGTTTATTTAAAACAACTCCACTTTGAAAAAAAATTGTGACCAATGAATTATTTTGAATGTAACCATGTTATGGATGAACAGATTTCTTCTTCCAACTGCAAACCTGATAAATGTCAACTGCAATTAAAACTCAATCAGGAGAATCAACTTGGATTCCTTTATTCCATACATCTCACTGCTGGCACTAGCAGGAAAGCTGGGCAAGGCCAAGTGGTGCCAGTGCAGCCCCACTGCTGGCTGGGATTTACAGTAATCAATCCTACAAGGAGGCACGGGATCCAGCTTCTGCTTCCCAGCTCTCATGTGTCTGAAGTGGTCACAGAGCAGGAAAGCCATAAGAACTTATTTTTGTCACTCAAGTCAGCAGATGTGACTTGGAGAGCACACAGAGCCCAGATCTGCTGAGTAGGAAATGCCATTTTTACACGCTCACTCTTCAGAGCAGAACCAGGCTTCTGCTGACTGGCCCAAGGTCACTGGAATCCATTGCAGTTGCTCTGGGAATACAGCCCAGGAGGAGCAGTGCTCACATCCATAACGGAATCACGGCACAGCCCTGGCTCTTCTTCATACCCTTCAACAAAATCGATGCAGTTAATGCCAAGGTACACCACATATTACAATTTCCCCAGAGATAAAAGTGCTGAGGAAGCCCTCCACGTGCATATTGGAGTCTCAGCTAAAACATGAACCATCTGTCAGTTCCCTTGGATATCTCCCCCTCCCCATCCTACAAACTCCCCTACAAAATTAGCCTGACAGTAAAAAAAGCACTGGACCCACCACCCCAAAGCAGGCTGACCCTAAGCCCTGCTCTGACATTAAACCCTCAGCTTCACAGATTCACAGAAACAGAGAATCAAACACAGATCTCCTAGGTCATTGAGCCCAGCCTCCATCATCTGAAACGGTTGTTCACATACATAATACCCAGAGGGACTTTAGAAACTGCAGCTTTCTTCTGCTTTCCAAAACTTGAGGTTAAACTAAACCACCGAATCCACAGGTTTTAAAGAAGTGCAGTGTCAGTACTGCCAGTCCATCCCTCCCAGTACAGCCCTTTCTAAAATAGCAAAGAGGGGCTGAAAGCCCCCACCACAGAGACTTTTGGGGTCCTTCCCATGGATAACAGGTGGGATTGAGATGCCTGGGTGGGAGGAGCACTGTGTTCTTGAGTTAAACAGCAATGCTCCAGACACCACCAGTGTTTTAATTTCTCCCCTTGAGGATGGTTAAGAGCAGAGAAACAGGCATTTTTGTTTTGGAAACATTCAAATCAATTAGGCCAAAATCCTACAGCAGGAACCAGATCCAGCTGTTAGCAGAACCCCAAGCAGGGGGCTTTCATCCTTTTTCTCCCTTCAGAGAGCTGATACTAGTGAATCCATGTGCTGGGAAGAGGTGAGGAAGCACTCTGTGATCTCTGGAAGGTCTAAAGCTGGCCCTAAGTACGCAATCCCCCGATTTGGTGAGGAAGGGATGCGTTCGTGCCTCAGTTAGGCTGTAGAGATTAGGGAGACCTAGAAGCGAGTACACGGACTAAGCCAGCCAATGCAGGGACACAAAAGAGTGCTGATTTTATGACCAATTAAAAATAATAATGCTCTGCTGTTGAAATCTGCCTGGGTCCAGCTGAAATCCGAGTCTCTGCAGGGGTCCAGGCAGGCATTTTGGCTTTCAAAGGAGCAGAGCATTAGCCGGGCTGTTCCGTGCCGCAGCCACGCAGTGCTTGTGCTGCAGGACACATTCCTTTATCTTTGCAATGTTTGCAAGTGCTCCGCGGGGATTAATTCAGCCGAGAGCTGCCTGTTTAGGGGCGAGTACAGAAAAGTGATTTTCTTTATGAAAAACGTTCCCTTTTAACCCTCCGGGCGGGTTCTGCAGCTGCCACCTCGAGGCAGCAGCGCGGAGGAGAGCGCAGCGCTGCGCTGTGACAATGCCGCGGCTGCAGGACATCCCAAAGGGGCTTTCTTCTGCCACTGGCTTGAATACCAACAGAATCCTGAAAAGGGGGGAGAGAAAAAGGACTGCATTAGGCAAAAGAACTGTCCTACAAATTTTATTTTGTTGGAGCGAGTCCAGAGGAAGCCAGCGAGATGAGTGGAGGGATGGAGCAGCTCTGCTATGAGGGAGGGCTGAGATAATTGGGATTGCTCAGCCACAAAAGAAGGGAGAAGGCTTTGGGGTGACGTAATTGTGGCCTTCCACTACTTGAAGGTAGCTGAGAGAAAGTTGGAGAGGGACTTTTTACAAGGGCCTGGAGTGATGGGACAGGGGACAATGGCTTCAGACTGAAAGAGAATAGGTTTAGACTGGTTATCAGGAAGAAATTCCCGGCTGTGAGGATGGAGAGGGCCTGGCACAGGCTGCCCACGGGAGCTGTGGCTGCCCCTGGATCCCTGGAAGTGTCCCAGGCCAGGCTGGATGGAGCTTGGAGCAACCTGGGATAGTGGAAGATGTCCCTGCCCATGGCAGGGAGTGGAACTAAATGAGTTTTAAGCTCCCTTGCAACCCAGACCAGTCTGATTTTCTGATATAAGAGTTTTCACTGATTTCAATGGGCTACTGTTAATTTCTTGTATTTTTATGTCCTTATGCAACCTCTTCCTTGCCTGTCAGAGATAGCACTGCTTCCAAGAGTTGCATGAACTGGCTGCACTCAGGGAATAATTTCTTATTATGTTATGGAAATCCTGCTTTTCACTCTGCTGGACATTCTGCTTACGAGCTGGCTTAATTGTCCCACCATCTCCTTAGAGTGTGAATAATTATCTCCATTTATATTGTTATCCTGAATGTATTTATAGCCTGATTCTTTTGGGTTAGCATCACCATCTGTTTCCTCAACAGTCACATATTCGGGGGAGAGCGAGTGCTCTTCATATTATGCAAGCAGCTTCCTTGATTAAACCAGCCCGGCGTGGATGGATTTTGTTATGAAACCCTGGCACATCTCTAACTCTCTGGCTCCTATTATCAATAACTCTGAAAAGCCCATCCATTAAATTAAGCCACTTTTAAGCTGCAGCTTGCATTTCAGAACTCGTGTTAACTGTGATTGATTAACGTAATTTAAGAGGAGATTTCCAATGGACTATAAAGATGGTGATGTGATTAGCAGGAAACTGATCATTCCTAACCCAGGGATAATACATTCAGGAGGAAGCCATGGGCTGTGGATTTCAAGTAGGGCCCCTGATTTTTGCAAAACATATCTAAGCAGTCATTTTACATAAAATGTTATATTAAAAACATAAGTATAGTGCTGTAAATATGTAATTATAGCATGGAAAGATATCATAAATGGATGAGATCTGGGGACGAAAACAGATCATGCAAACATCATGCTTAGACTTTAGTCATATATTATCTAAATTACCCCAATTTTTAGACTTAAAGTATTTCAAGAGCAACAACATGAAGTATAGTATATTATGTCTTTATAAGACCCCTATTGCAGAGATACTCAGGAGGATTTTACAGAATTTGAGAGGAAGAATATCCACACTCCAGTGAGAGCACATTCTCACCAGGCACAGTGACTGCACAGCTTCCCTGTGCTGTCCTTGAACAGTGAGGGCAGACACTCCAGGTCATAACTTAGCTCAGAATCATGGAATACCAGGTTGGAAAGGATCTCAAGGATTGCCTGACACAATTTTCTTGGCAAAATCAAGGTTGAAATAAGATGGTCCAGCACCCTGAGCAGCTGAATCTTAAAGTGTCCAACGTTGAGGGATCCACCACTTCCCTGGGGAGATTATTCCAATGGCTGATTGTCCTCATTGTGAAAAATTTACCTTGTGTCTGAACAGAATCTCTCCAGGAGCACTTGGGAAATTCTGGGATTGTTTCCCTGACAGAAAAACCAAATATAGAAAAGTTTATTGAATACAATTCCCATCTCAGTCAGGTGTAATTACCACTGAGTGCATATTCTTGGTGCACTGGGGAATTGCTCAAACATGGCAGAGTTAAGGTTCTGTTGTGGAAATGACATTTGAACATATTTTCATGCCTTGTTGTTTGCATATCCTTTAAAGTTCAGCTCCATTGCCATGTTCTGGAAGGCCATAAAATTCTAACCATAAAAAATAATTTTAAAAGCCATTAAAAACATAAAACCACATGAAATCATAAGGCAAGTTGAACTCGGTGTCACAATGTTTAATTGCTGCAGGGTTTTGTTTGTTTATTTTTCCATGTGTCAGCATCCTCCACTGCTGCCTTGGCAAGGATTCCTCCTCCTGCAGAATTCACTGGGTGTGTGCTGGTCCCATCACTGTTTCTGTATCTCACATCACCACCACAGCTTTGTCCTTGCTCCTCAGTTTTCCTCTCCTAGGAGAGGATGGGAAGCTGGTGATGGGTTGTTTGAAGAGTGCCCGGGCTCGTATGGAGCTGTGGGGTGGTGCCTGAAGGAGAGATAGCAGGGATTTATGAGGGATGTAAAGGGCTTTGAGAGGAGCCTCCCCTGGGTTTGTCACTGCAAAGTTCCCCTTCTTCACACCCTTCCTGCATTCTCTCTGCACTGCCTGGATTCCCTGTGCGTCCTCCAGGAGCCCTTCCAGGATGCCCCATCTCCTTCAGCTCCCCCAGTCTGCTCCACACACACCGGGACCTTCTCTTCTCAGTGCTGCCTCTTGACCCCGCTTTGTCCCCTTGGTGACTTTAGGGTGACCAGAAGGGGGGGAAACACAGCAAGGCTGTGGCAGGAGCAGCAGAGAAAGTGTTTGTGCAGAGCTGCTAGCCCACGGGCTAGTGAGGGGGCTGGCCCAGGCCACACAGCAGATGGTGGCAGCGACAGCTTTTGGCGTCTCACATCACTCCTGCTCATCATCCGACTCCCACACGGCTCCACCTTCAGGGACTGCAGATAGAAAGTGTGGATGTGGGACAGACAGCACTGCTGCAGAGGGGAGAGCACAGTGAAAAGCACAGCACCCACAAGCTGCTGCAGCAGCTCACAGGTCAGGGGGGTGGCTTCAGTGACAACAGAGCACAGCAGTGTCACCTCAGCCCTCCCTGAAATCCTCTGCCTTCATTAGCACCCTTGTCCTCCTCTGCACAAACCCTCAGGCTCCCAGCCTGGCCTGACTGGCAATGAGCAAATGTCTAGACCCAGCTCCCCAGTTAATTGCTTTTTCAATGCTTATTTTGCTTCCCTGAAGAAGAAATGGGTCTCTTGCTCTTTGCTGAGATAAATACCCAGGACTCATCTTTTGGGGCTGTGAGCAGGGCCACAGTCACACTCCTGGACGTCACAACTGCCTGAAGAGCAGCTGGTTTTACAGGTGTGGTTATTGTGGGGAAGGGGAAGATTGGCAGGGGAAAGAAGATGGTTGTTGGGAGTGGGGTAAGCACTACCTTTGGAATCTCTTCCACAAGTGATCCCAAATTTGCATTACACCGACCAAAATCTGTCAGAAATTCCCTTTCCCCAGCCAGGGGATCCATTCACAGGGAGGCACATACCACAAACAATATTCATCAGAACACCTTTTATTGATTAGGTGCCTTCTAGCAAGCACAGCTGATCTTCTGCCTCTCTGATCACCTGTCTCAGGTGACCAGTCATGAAAGCACGGAGTCCTAGAAGGTCCTGAGCTGAAAGGGATCCACGAGGATCACTGTGTCCAACCTGTGAAAAATGCATATGATATGACTGGCTCTTTGCAAATATTAGAATGAATACTACGTGTGTTATGTTAGAGAGTTATGTTGTATTAATTTTTGTAGTGCTGTATTAATCTTTTAAATGGAGGTTTTTTATTAAGANAATTTGTATTACCTTAATTTTTTATTATTAAACTTTTAAAATTTTAAAAAGAAGCAAGTGTGAAGCGTTTTTCACACAACCCCTGGCCCTGCATGGGTTGTTGCCACCATGGGGTTTATAATTTCTACCTTCACTGTATTTTGAGCTCCCATCTTCACTCCCAACCAGCACACCCCAGGAGCAGCAGGGTGACGTGGCCTTTTTAGTCCCTGAGTTGTTTTATTTCTGTTCAAGAGGGAAGATACTGTACCATGAGGGTACTGTGCATTTAACCTCATAGAAATGGCTTTTTTTGCATTAAATGTGGCTGTTTCTGTGCCAGCCATGGCAGCAGGATCGGGGCAGTGCTGTCCCTCTGTGCTGGGCATTGCTGAGGGACTTCCAGTCCTGGGGACAGCTTTGTGCCCCTCAGGACAAGGAAGGCATCGAGGGGCTGGAGCGTGTCCAGGGATGGGAATGGAGCTGGGGAAGGGTCTGGAGCACCAGGAGAGGCTGAGGGAGCTGGGAAAGGGGCTCAGCCTGGAGAAAAGGAGGCTCAGGGGGGACCTTGTGGCTCTGCACAATTCCCTGGCAGGGGGGGACAGCCGGGGGGTCGGGCTCTGCTCCCAGGGAACAGGGACGGGACAAGAGGGAACAGCCCCAAGCTGTCCCATGGGCAGTTCATGTTGACTGTTGGGAAAAATTCCTGTCCAGCCCCAGCACAGGCTGCCCAGGGAATGGCTGGAGTCCCCATCCCTGGACGAATTTAAAAGCCACGTGGATGTGGCACTTGGGGACACGGTTTAGTGGTGCAATGGCTGGACTCGGTGACCTTGGGGGACTTTTGCAGCCTGTGAAAAACGCTTTACACTTGTTTCTTCTTAAAATTTTAAAAGTTTAATAATAAAAAGTTAAGGTAATATAAATTGGGATAATTAGGGTTAGGACAATAAAAGAGATAATAAGAGCAAAGAAATACTGACATCCCGGTGCTTCTCTCTCAGGAAAAGCACACAGCACTCATAAGGGTTACCTCCTAAAAGCAATAGCCTGTTGCATATTCGTATTTTTTCATACATGATTCAAACATTCCTCTCAAGCAAATGGTGTTTTCTGTTTAATCTCTGTTCCTCGCCTCATCGCATAAATCAATTTCTCGGCTCCAGGGTGTCTACTAAGGTAAAGATAGGGAGGCAATAACTCTTTCCTGGTGTCTTCGTGTTGTTTTCCTTAGGCGAGGAATTTCTTGGTTATCTTGTTCATTTCCTGAGTTAGTTACCAAAAGTATCTTACACTACATGGTTTCTATTTTAATATTACGTCTCAACAAAAAAACCTCCGTTTAAAACATTAATACAGCACTACAAAAATTAACACAACATAACTCTCTAACACAACACACGTAGCATTCATTCTAATACTTGCGAAGAGCCAATAATATAACACGCATTTTTCACACAGCCCAAACGATTCTGGGATTTTTCCGATTTCGCTCGAGCGGGAGCAGCCCCGGGCCGCGCGTCCCCTCACGCCCCTCAGGCNGCCGTGGTGATCGACCTGGGACAGGCCTTCACCAAGTGAGCGCCCCGCACTGCGGTCGGGGTTTGGGGGTGGCCGGTGTGGAGAAGGGAAGGGTGCAGGGAGAGCTCAGAGCCCCTTCCAGGGCCTAAAGGGGCTCCGAGAGGGCTGGAGAGGGACTTGGGACAAGGGATGGAG
>VXAX01000405.1:354046-390380 GCA_013399835.1 Leptocoma aspasia | reverse complement strand
GGAGGCAATAACTCTTTCCTGGTGTCTTCGTGTTGTTTTCCTTAGGCGAGGAATTTCTTGGTTATCTTGTTCATTTCCTGAGTTAGTTACCAAAAGTATCTTACACTACATGGTTTCTATTTTAATATTACGTCTCAACAAAAAAACCTCCGTTTAAAACATTAATACAGCACTACAAAAATTAACACAACATAACTCTCTAACACAACACACGTAGCATTCATTCTAATACTTGCGAAGAGCCAATAATATAACACGCATTTTTCACACAGCCCAAACGATTCTGGGATTTTTCCGATTTCGCTCGAGCGGGAGCAGCCCCGGGCCGCGCGTCCCCTCACGCCCCTCAGGCCCTGCCCGGCACCGCCGCCCGTGTCCCCGCGGCTGCCCNCAGGGTTAGATGGGATGTTGGGAAAAAATTCTTGGCTGTGAGGGGGGTGGGGCCTTGGCACAGGGTGCCCAGAGAAGCTCTGGCTGCCCCTGGGTCCCTGGAAGTGTCCAGGACCAGGTTGGACAGGGCTTGGAGCAACCTGGGATAGGGGAATGTGTCCCTTTCCATGGCAGGGGATGGAATTGGAGGGTTTTGAAGTCCCCTTCCAATCCCAACCATTATTCCAAAAATAATTATGTGAGGTTTTCCCCTTTTTGTGTTGATCTGTGTGGTGTGGAGCTGGTAATAAACAGCTTACGTTTTTAGTTCTGTGTTTTAGATTAAAACAAGATTTAGCTCAAGTGCTGAAGCAAGAATGCTCGCTATTTTTTTAGGACTTTACCTAAAAAAAGCTTTGGTACCTGGGAATGGGAGGATTTAACAGAGCCTTCATGGATGGGGACAAGTGATTCCATGAGTGGCTTTTTGAGGATTCACGTCGTGTGGCCAATTGAAAGCTTTTCCCAAGTCTGGGATGCTTGTGAGCTTTTATTCCCTGGGCATTGTTTATCCAATAAAATGCTCTTTTGGAAAAGCTTTTTCTCTGAATACTGTGCTTTTAGGATCTGTTTCCAGCCTTCATTCTCATAGAAGTAACAGCAGCTGAATTGTATGAGAAATGTCTGTTCTTTTCCAAACAAGGCTGAAACTGGATGAAACTTCAAGGAAAACTGTCTGTACACACTGGGACTGCACAAGTATCTGTTTGAGACAAAAAAAAAAAATTCTGAATTGTGGTTGTTTCAAGATTTTTTTTTCTGAAATGATCCCACACATTGACAGTTGCCAAATACCAAAATCAAGCATTAATTGACTTTTTGCATTAAAAGTGCTCCAAGTCCAGCAGCTTTACAGAAAACTGTAGTTTTCTTCTGAGATTTGTAGTTCCTGGGAGTGACAGGGGTTGAACTAATATCAATCACTGAGACTAAAATAAACCTCAAATTCATTTTGCTTTTGATTTCCTTTCTTCAGTCCATGGTTCTTGTGTGTTTGAGGAAGACCAGGTGGGTTTCTGAAAAGTTTGGTTTGGGGTTGCTGCTGTTTTTATCATTTTGTTGAGGGAATAAATTAAAAAATATACAAAATCTTTATCTTTTAGTCCATCTTTACATTTATCTCCACCTGGCTGGATAGGAAAACTGTGCAAAACCCCTCTCTGCAGTAACAGAATTCCCTAATTCATTGCTCTGTGATTGTCCCTAGGCCCAGGGGGTCAAATGGTGACTTCAAATAATCAGGTTTTTAACATTTTCTTTCAGGTGTGGCTTTGCAGGAGAAACAGGACCAAGATGCATCATCCCCAGTGAAATCAAGAAACCTGATGTCTCAAAGGTGAACTGTTTTTATGGTGTTTGCTGTGTTATGGCTTAGAAAGAATTCACAGATGCTTTTTCTGTCCATCACAAGCCGTTTTTCACTGCCTGAATTAAATATTCTGAAATATTGTTATATTTTTCATTATTTTAAGTCTGCTGTTGAGAGCTCTGAGTAGGTGCAGGTGTGATGCCAGTGCTGGTGGCATTAATTGCTGCTCAGCCCCCATGGAACTCGTGCTTTGGGGCATTTACTGAGAAATTGCCTAGTTATGCTTTTTTTCTTTTCTTTCAGTAGAGGGTGGCAGATTTGAAAAACTGATTCTAAGTTGCCTGTATGAAAAATTAGCATTAATTAATTAACTTTGGAATTTAGTTACAGGGTGAGTTTATGTGATGTTTTAAGGGCAAAGAGCAAATCAGGCAAGAGTGAGTGTTTATAGATTAAATATATATAGATTAAATACATATTATGTATGTATCTTATATATTTCTTTATATATCATGTTTGACTATATATATATATGTATGTATGTATATGTGTATATATATATGTATATAAATAATCACTGCCCAGCATTTGAGCTGACTCAGTGTGGATATTTTCCCTTCCCAGCCTGTCAAGGTGGTTCAGTACAACATCAATACAGAAGAGCTGTATTCCTACCTGAAGGAATTTATCCACATGCTGTATTTCAGGTAAGAGACACCTCTCAGTTATCCAGGCCTTCCCTGAGCACTTCCAGGGGATGGACGCTGCCTGGTTAGATAAGAAAAGAGAGATAAGACTTTGCAAGGGGCTGCCTGGCTGTGTTGGTGCAGGAGGAGTTTGGTGGTGCTGGGATCCAGGTTATCTTACAAGGAGTTCCTGTCCTGCAGCAGCAGTTGCTCTGTAGAAGCAGAAGGTGTTTGATAAATTACCTTTCAGCTGAGGTATTTATAAAGGGCCTGAGAGGGGAAGGCATTACCTCAGGAGTTGCATTGATTTTGGTAGGGCTGAAGCTCCTGTCAGTGCAGAACTCTCCCACAGTGGTTTGGAAGGTGAAATCTCTACCTGTGGAATGTTTTTACCTCAGCAATACATCTCTTTATTCTGTTTTTGGTACCCTTAGTGAATAATGAAATTGGACTTGGTCTTTTCTCTTTGCTTCCAGTCCATATTTTTACACAGTGAAAGCCATCACAGGGAAGCCAGGATTTAATTCCTGTGCCTCAGATCTGCTGTGGGCTGGGTTGTTTTCTTCTCCTGTCCTGGACCACCACTTTGCAATTGAAATCAGGACAATTTCATCCTCTTCCACTGAAATCAGAGCATCTGAGTATCAGAGTATCATCATTCTTATGTGCTTTATGACACTGTATGACACTGGACAAGCCATTGATGACTTATTTTTGCATTAATTTATATTGATTTAGAAATGCATAATGAATTTCCTGACTCTATTTTAGGAAAGCATTGGTGTTTTTAGATTTGTGAAAAAGACTTTGGGGTCTGCTGCAGCAAATGCTATCTAAATGCAAATCTTTGGGATTTTTGAGGAAAATGGAATATGACTGTAGGATAGATCTCATAATGTGTGCTTAAACTTCCCAATTTTATTTTACACATCTTGTCTCTCTTTAGGCATCTGCTGGTGAATCCCAGGGACCGGCGTGTTGTGATCATAGAGTCAGTCCTGTGCCCTTCACACTTCAGAGACACCCTCACCAGGGTCCTTTTCAAGCATTTTGAGGTAAGTGTTTGACAAAAATGTGTACATTTTTTCCACTTGCCAGGAGGCATTTTGCTTACAGTAGCAGATGTGGGGAGAAAAAAAAAAAAAGAAAATAGTGGCAAAAGAGTGAGAGGCATAAAGAAGAAGAAAAATCAGATGATGGTGTGAGGAAATAGGGCGTGGAGGTTGGATTAAAGAACATTTTTGTTCCATCCTGACTCTTCATGAGCAGCAGTAATTAACAAGACCCTGCAAGGTTTCCCTGCCTTGTAGATAATCCAGCTCACAGTGCATTGTCCCAGACAGATCCAATAATCCCCACTGAGCACTGCCTGCAGCCAGGATTTATATTTAAACACTTGTTAGTGCCCTGTCAGCAAGTCTCGTGGTTTCTGCCACAGTCAATATCTGCCTAGCACATGGCTCTGCTCATTTAGAGAAGAACTTACCTGAAATCAAATATCTTCTCTGCTTTATCAGTCCTTTTGAAGAAAAGTTTTGGGGTAAAGAGTCCTGTGGCTACCCCATCCCTGGAAGTGTTCAAGGCCAGGCTGGATGGGGCTTTGGAGCAACCTGGGATAGTGGAAGGAGTCCCTGGACACCTTCCAGGGTGGAACTGGATGATCCTTAAGGTTCCATCCAATCCAACCAGTCAAGGATTCTGTGAAAAGTCTGAACCTCATTCTTGCTCAGTTGTAGCAGAAAATGTTTTAGAAGGTGACCCTATGCTTCTTCAATTCAGACACAACAAAGATTAAGGTTTTTCTATAAAAAGTAGTGAAACCAATTTGTCTGCAGTACTTCTTCACTGTCCTTCCACAACACACTTTACCAATTAATCTCAAACTCCTGCATAATTCTTTCTTACTGTTGGTAAAATTTTCTAATGACTTCAACTTGCTGAAAGATTTGGGTCAGTTTTTTAAGGTTTTTTTTCCTAATCCCTTTTGCAGCAGTAAAATGTCTCAGCTAAAGCACATCCCATGCAAAATGGTTTGTTGAAAATGGCTCATGTATTCAGTCATATTTTGGTGGAGAGACTTAGTAACTTGTTAAGAAGCCAGTTAATACTGATGGAAGGTTAATTCTCTCTGGTTTCTGTTTTTTCTACTTGGTGCAAAGAGTGGTTTATCAATACAGGGTCAATATTATTATTTACCTCTTGTCTCTGCGTTAAGGGTCAGGACATTTCCTGTAAGTGCAAGATTTATTGAAATTTCTCATTTAATTCACACTTCAAAATGTTCCTTTAGAGGATCTGTTGCTTTCTAGGAAACTTGATTTATGCAATTCTGGGAGAAGGAAGTAATTCTCATGTAATTTTAACTTGAGTTCCCACATTGTTTTTGTGAGAGTGTTTCAAACAGCCTCTTCTGTTTGGGTGCAGCAGTGTTTGTCATAAGGCACACTTTTATGGATTTTCTAGCACTTTTATTCACATCTTCAAGTTTTTGCAGCTTTTCAAGTAGCTGTACTTCAGCTTCTTTCATTTCTTTTCAGTAACAGTAAGAAACTTGACTCGAGTTTTATAGCCAGCATTTGCTTTTCTTACAAGCCCATTCCAACATCCATCATTACTGAAGTACCTGGTGTGTACCACAAAGAAGATGAACACAGAATTTGGAATCCTGTTGTATTTTGTTCATTAGATTAGTACTGGAATAATTCAAGATACAGTTGTTTGGATTTTGCTTTTAAAATGCCATTCAGGGAGGGCATCAGTGCTTTGTTTCTTTTTTGTTTCTTTTTTCCCCCTTCTGTCAACTTTGCTTTTGGTTTCCATGCAGGTACCTTCTGTTTTGTTTGCTCCAAGTCACCTGATGTCTCTCCTGACACTGGGGATCAACTCTGCCATGGTGCTGGACTGTGGATATGCAGAAAGCTTGGTGCTGCCTGTATCCTTTCATTTTCAGCAGTGGGGCTGTTGTGAAACACAAGATCTTTATTGGCTAGAAATTAGCTTTGGACAAAAGGAGTTAGCAGGTGGCTGATGCAAGGGATTGTAGAAGGGAAAAGGCATTTAGTTCCAGCAGACTGAAAACTCATAATGAAAAAGAGGAGAATTTCCTGATCTTCCTGTAGATCTATGAGGGAATTCCAATCCTGAGTTGCTGGGGTTCTCTTCCCCTGGGAGGAAAGGCCATCCACAAGTAAGTTCATACTTATCCATTCCAGGTTACAAACTATTTATTTGTGAAAATTCCTCTTTGACCATGACCAAAAATTCCTCTTTTAAATCTTAACTTGCTGTAACATCATCCAATTTTTAGAGTTAAAACTGTGTGGCTGTTGCTGGTGTGGTAAAAACTGTGGGAATGGGATCTTCTAAAGTTTGTATTTAGAAGGATGTAACTGAAAGGAATTAATCCTGTCCCTGGAGTGTAGTCCAGAGACCCAGGCTGAGTTCATGGCTGTCTTTGCACACCTCCTGTGCTCTGTTTTAGGGAGCTGGAGTATCAGCTGTTGGAGCAGTGCTCGGTGGATACAGGACTGGCCAAAGGACAGAGCCTTCCCACCGTGATGGGTGAGGACTGGGATGGGACATCTGTGCTGGGAGCTGCTCTGGGGAAAGGGTGTTAATCCTAACAGAGAATAAAATGGGTTTAGGATTCACTGCATCTCACGTGGCCTACCTGCATGGATTCTGTCNTGATCTTGAAGGTCTCTTCCAACCCAGTGATTCTGTGATTTAACAAGTGTATTATTTTTAGGATAAGTCTCTTCTCACAGCAGTTTTGAATAAAGGCTGAGATAAAAGTTCTGTAGTAATTTTTCTGTCTGTTTTGAGCAAAGACAAACTTACTTCTGTTCTTAATATCTTCTCTGCTTTGGAAATCTTTGGAAACTGCTGTCAGAGTGAAAGTTTAATATATTAAATGTAATTCAAACTTAGAACAAAAGTTTTTTTAAGTAGGAAGAGAATTTAATAATGAAACTAAGTTTTTTTTTTTATTTCAGGCTCAGTCCCAGAAGACATAGTAGAGGATATAAAAGGTAAATTTGTTTGCTTTGTGAAATTTTAGTGTATGAAATTGTGCAGTAGAGTGTGATAATAACAAGTGTGCAATATTTTGCATCTAGGAATTTATTTCTCTTCACCAGGTGTTGAATCCCTCTTTCTTTAACTTCTGTATTGTTGAGTTGCAACTTTTAGATATATTTGATAGGTGGGCACAGAAAGAGGCTTACCCTGTTGTGTAGTTTTGTTTATAGATTAACTAGAAAGGCTCAGTTTGCTTTAAAGTCAATTTTTCAAAAAAAAATTATAGAAGATATTTTGGTGTGTTAATCAAGGTAGGTAAGAGGAGACAAGAACTACATTTACTACACCAGAAAAAATAGAGTCTTTCTTTGGGCAGAGCTTGGATGAATTCCTATGTAATTGTTACACGTGCAACAGATAGAAAAAGATGTGTTTTCCTAGAAAACAGTAACTAGTATGTATCCCTTGGGTCAAATTAGGAAGAAATCCATCAGTCAAATGCAAAATAAATGCAGCTGGTGCTTTGTGAAATGGAAGTTGCTTTTCTGCTTCCTGGATTTCCAGACTTTTTCTGATGAGCTGTAAGTTTTCTGTGCAGTCTTTGGAACAGAGACAACAGGCTAGGGGTGAAATTGTTGTTTGTGTGTTGTTTCTTTGTGACAGCAGTTTATGGGGAAGATGCTCACCTGTGCCAAATACAAATAAATAAGTGTGTAATGACAGTAGCAGCTGGGATACAAATGGGACTGTGCTCTGTCAGTGTTGTCTGGAAGCAGAAAAACCCTCTGGAATTCTTAGGGAAGAGTTGCAGTAAGGAAAATGTTGAATGGTAGGAGTTTGTTTAGAAAAGGAGCAATGCCTCATCTGAGGCCATGGTGCAAAACCTGCAGTGAAGGCAGGACACAACCTCTGGCACCTTGAGGCACCATTAGGAGCATCCACCTGGCCCTAAATCTTGTGTGGTTTGTGTGAGAAAGGACAGGCAGGATTTCCAACATAGTTTTAGTGTCAGCTTTATTTAACTCGTGATCTAGAGAGCACCTGAACTCTGCTGGACTGTAGAGACTGCTTCTCTTTGCATTTATTTGATAATACCTTGGAGCAGCAAGGACCTGGAGCGTGTGTTCTTGTCTAAATTAATAAAAATGACAGTTTTTACTGGTGGTGAAGGGATCCACCCAGGCCTCACTCGTGCCCCTCTCTTCCCCTCTGCACAGTCCGCACTTGCTTTGTGAGTGATCTCCAGCGGGGGCTGAAAATCCAGGCAGCCAAGTTCAACATTGATGGCAGTGCTGAGGTGAGTGCAGGATGAAGCTCTCCCTGCTCTTTTGAGGTGGCTGCAGCCTTTTTGGGCTCTAAAATAATAATACAAGTCTGGTTTTGTTTCCAGCGTCCCTCACCGCCTCCAGATGTGGACTATCCTCTGGATGGAGAAAAGATTCTCCATGTAGTTGGCCCCATCAGGTGAGAAATGCCATGGCAGAGGATTTGTCATTGCAAGGATAGATTTCAACTCTAAAAGCACAGAAATTTTCATAGAATTGGATTTTAAGGAGACACCTGCATATGCTTTTAATGCCTCTAAAATGAAAGCTGTGTGCTGGGCACAATGCAAGTCCATCATGGGAGGGGGTGGCTTCTCCAGAGCCCCAAGAGGAAGATGAGAGCAGAGAGATTGCAGGGATGGGGGAAGAGAAATGAGTATCAAAGCCTGATAATAGGACAGGTTTAGTGATGTGAACAAAGCATTTGAACCTAGAGAAAAGGAGGCTCAGGGATCTTCTCACTCTGCAAGTCCTGCCAGGTGGGGGTTGGGCTCTGCTCCCAGGGGACAAGGGACAGGACATGAGTAAAGGGCCTCAAGGTGACTTGGGGAGGTTTAGATTGGATATTAGGGAGAATGTCTTCACTGAAAGGTTTGTGAAGCACTGGAACAGGCTGCCCAGGGAAGTGGTGGAGTCACCATCCCTAGAAGTGTTCAAAACACTTGGGGATGTGGCTTGTGGTGAACAAGGTGCTGATGCTGGGTTGAGGGCTGAATGTGATGATCTTAAAGGTCTTTTCCAAGGATTCCATGATTGTCCCCTCCCTGCTGGCACTGCTGGGTGCATGGGCTGTGTGACAGGAGTGACAAAGTGTTGGCAGCAGGAAGGCTGGAGTTAACTCCAGCTCTGCTGTGCCTGAGTTCAGCTCAGTGTGGTTTTGCTGCTCATTAACACTCACTTCCTGTCTGTGCCACAGAGACTCCGTGGTGGAAATCCTGTTTGAGCAGGATAATGAAGAGACATCTGTTGCCACTTTGATCTTGGATTCACTTGTTCAGGTATTTTTATATTAGAAACAGTTGAGGGAATGCCTTCAGCCTTAGAGAACCTGCAGTTAAAAATGACTCAAGACTTTGAGTACTGCAGGCTGCTGGTTTACCTGTGCTAGAATAAAATTAATCTGGACATCTTTATTACAGGCAGTATATTAAATTTATTGCAGAATTTTTTCTTGGTGTATACAAATGCTTCACTTCTTATTATATTTGGGAAAAAATGCATTAGAAAACCGCCATAAATGGAAATTTTCATTATGTGGTGGTGTATGTATGTTAATTAAAGTTGGCTCCCTGTAGCTATTGATGCCATTTAAATAAGTTTGCTGAGATGCAATTTATTGGAGAGCCATGGACTTGGCTGATATGACAAACATTGCAATTAGAATTCTTTATGAAAACAAATTATTTAAGAAGTTGTGTGCCTGGAGCCTTCACCTCTGCACCTCCAGGCATTTCTCTCATTACATTGGTTATTTTCCAGCTAAATATGAGAACACAGCAATTGGAGGGCACAGAAATGGACTGAATGGCTTCAAGCTCAGGCAGCTTTGACTTATTTGGGTTTTTTTGTGTCCCTGTTTGCATTAGTGCCCGATAGACACCAGGAAGCAGCTGGCAGAGAACCTGGTGGTGATCGGGGGCACGGCGATGCTGCCGGGCTTCCTGCACAGGCTCATGGCTGAGATCAGACACCTGGTGGAGAAACCCAAATACAAGGAAGCTCTTGCCACCAAAACCTTCAGGATTCACACTCCCCCTGCCAAATCCAACTGTGTGGCCTGGCTGGGAGGTAAGAATGGGAACAACTGGGAAGCAGGGGTGAAAAAAAACCCTTCCAAGTGGGATTTGTGGTGAATAAAAACTTGTATTTTCAGGGTTAGCAAACCAGAAAAACTTGTGTGCACCAAATTCTGTGGTGCTTTTCTTCCCTGGCCAGCTGCTGTGGGCTGAATCTTCTCACAGCTGGTGTGAATTTGTGGGGCACTTTTTTGGGGGGGAGAAATTGCATTGAACACAAGGGCGTTTGGTTGAAGTGCTTCAAATAAAAACTTTTGTTGTAAGAAGTGAGTCAACCAGGCCAGGTTTGCTGATAGCAGAGAGCAGATGATTCCTTGTTTTCAGTTACTTCCCATGGATATAAATGGAAGCAGTTTGGGACTAGCTGGGCTACTGAAAAGGAAAGCAGCAATATCCATTCATTTATCCTTTAAATTTAGGGCCAGAGCTAAAAAATCCCAGTTGAGATTCTTGATGGGAAGAAGTAGAAAGAGAGCTACTACATGGAATTAATGCAAATATTTTTCTCTTCCAGGAGCAATTTTTGGAGCACTCCAGGACATCCTTGGGAGCCGCTCTGTGTCCAAGGAATATTACAGCCAGACAGGCCGAATTCCTGACTGGTGCTGCCTCAACAACCCCCCTCTGGAAATGATGTTTGATATTGGAAAAGCACCCCCACCACTGATGAAAAGGGCTTTTTCCACAGAGAAATAAGCACTTAAATGCCACACAAGGATTCTGCCCCGTTTCAGCTGCACCCATGTGCATTGGGGTTTGGTTTTTGTTCATTAATTTGTGTGTAACACTATCAAATATGAACAATGTGGGTGTTGTCAGGGTGTAGGCACTAACACTATTTAAAACCCTGTCCAGTTATAGTTTACAAACTTAACTCTGGCAGCTCCTCTGCTCTTTTGTCTTGTTTTGGAGAAATTCTGTCCCCTCACGAGCTGTTCCCTACTGAGTTGTTTATTATTTATCTGTATAGTAAATGGCATTGCTGAGAGAATTTGGTTTAAGATATTTTCATTTTAAGCATGCTGAGAAGAATGAACAGCACTAGGGAAACATCTATGGGAATTTTTTGTGCCAAATTGTGTATTAAAATATTCCATCCTAGTACCACATGCGAAGAAATGGTTTGGGGCTGTTTAGCAAAGGTAGTGGAACATTATTTCCCCTGTTTCAAGAGTTTTAATAGAGAACTCTTCTGCCTGTAACTCTCTCATAGTGCTAAAACCTCTCCCTATGTCTCCTCCAAGAAAGATTTCAGCAGTGTAAGATTATAAATTATTATAAATTTATGAGGTCAAACTTGACTCAGTGGCTGTATGGTGACTGCTGGTATCTGCTGGTTACTGAGGTTTAAATCCTACCCCGAGGAGCAAATTTTGTCTCAAATTTGGGAAGATAAATAGAATATTTTTTGGAGTGGTGAAGTCTTTTATTGGCACAAGCATGCTTTTTGTGACAGATCTCCCTGTGCTGCCTGCTGCCCACCTGCTGTGTGCCTGAAGCACAACTCTGCAAATCAAACAGATATTTAAAGAAATCCTCTTCTGGTGAACCCTAACACAGGGAATGTGCTGCAGCACTTCAGTAACTCCTGCATGGTTTTGTCAGTGTGTTTCCTACGTGCTTTACCTTAACAGGTGCTGTTGGTTTTTATAGTCTTGGGATGAGGTTGTTGTTTTAGGGACCAGCTCCTGGTGCTGTTCCAGGCTGGATAAATGGACAGAATCTCGTTGCCAGGCACAGAGAGCCAGCCTTAGGTGTACAGAACATGCAGCCTGAGCTGTGCTGCTCATTTTCAGTCACAACCTGGGTAATTTGGGGTGCAGGTTATGTTTTACCTCAGTAAGAACTGAGGCAGAGCTTCCTGAGAGAGGAATTTGCCATCAGCACGAGTCCCATGGAGCTGGGAGTCCTTCCCTTCTCAGTGGGAAGGAGTCAGGAGATGAAACTCCTACAGAGCCTGTGGTGGCGGTGGTGCAATGATGTCATTTTCCTGAACTGCAGCAGACTGCAGCTGAGGAAATTCAGGATATTCTTAGCCTTTCCTTTTCAGGGGTATTTCTGTGCTGCTCTGTGCACGTACCCTGGGACTTCTCCCAGCGTGTTCTGCCACCTCATCTTCCTTCTGCCCACTCAGATCTCCTCCTGTGGGGTTTCTGCATCACTGAACAGCCTCAGCTGCTGCTGTTTCATGGCTGGGACAGAATTCCCAACTCCCATGTTACAGCTGGGTTAAGTGCAGAGTCCCAGGACTTGCTAAGGCAGATTTTTATTTCATCAAAGAGGTGAGAAAGACTCTTAATGGTGTGCCCTGGAAAGCCCTCAGAGATCACACCCTAAATGTGTAATGGTGTAGAAATGGTTGGGTTTTCACCCTGGCTGTTGTAGTTCTTCCCTCCGTAGCACAGCTGTGGGATCCATGGATCCTGCCAGCAGACAAATTCACAGTGAGCCTGCCTGGTTTAGCAGGAAGGACAGTGACAGGCACAAAGCCCTGCAGTAACTGGAGGATTTTCCTCTGAGGTTCCTGATTCTGGACTGGATGCTGTTCCAGCAGGTTGGTGTTGGCCAGTTGCAAACAGCTCCAGGTGAGTCCTGCTGACTGGAGGAGGATTTTGGAATATGCACCAGCCCATTGTGCTCTGCCTGTGTCCTGCTGCAGCAGCAGGAGCTGCTCCCTGGGAGTAGTGGCTTTATCTCTTTCCCTCATCTCCCTTTTCATGGAATCAGATTGTCTCAAGTCAGAAGGGACCCCTAAGGCTCCTGGAGTGCAACTCCCTGCTCCTTGCAGGGCTACATGAGGGAAATCCTATGGCTGAGAGTCCAGATGCTCCTTGAACTCTGGCAGGCTGTGGGCACTTCCCTGGAGAGCTGTTCAGTGATGGACCAGCACAAACCACAGAGCCCCAGGAGGGTTTGGGTTGGAAGGGACCTTAAAGCTCATCCAGTGCCACCCCCTGCCATGGGCAGGGACACCTTCCACTGTCCCACGTTGCTCCAAGCCCCAGCCAGCCTGGCCTGGAACACTGCCAGGAATTCAGGGGCAGCCACAGCTTCTGTGGGCACCCTGTGCCAGGCCTCCCCACCCTCCCAGGGAACAATTTTCCCCAGATCCCGTCCCGTGGGGCTGCTCTCCTGTAGTTTGTGTGTTTAACCAGGGTTGCCCCATCCTAAATTCAGAATCCCGCGCTGGCTCTTGTTACATTTCCTATGGCAGGTGCTTGCCCAGCTCTCCATTTTATCCAGGTATCTCTGTAATTCCTCTCTATCTGTGAGGGAGCCCAGAGCTCCTACTTGATTAACATCTGTTTCCTGCATTGTTTATTAAAAAAAAATAAATTTTCTGGGATCTGGTGTTTATTGGTCACTGCCCAGCTCCTCGCGGCTCTCATTTACATTATGCACAAGTCATTCCAGCACCCGCGTCACTTAAAAAACTTGCTTTTCCCAGGGATTTACCGATGCCTTTCCCGCCTGGGACCCGTCGAGAGGCTCAAAAACAGGTACGCCCAACGTGGGGCTCGAACCCACGACCCTGGGATTAAGAGTCCCATGCTCTACCGACTGAGCTAGCCGGGCTCTGAGAACGGCTGTTACAGTAATATAATTTAACGTAGCGCGTGGTGACGTCACCCCGGGAGCGCGGCGCGGTGGCCAATGGGAGCGCGCGTTGCTGCGCGGTGGGCGCGGGACGGGCTGGCAGCGGCGCCGCCATGAGCTCCATCGGCACTGGGGTGAGTGCGGCGTGAGGGGCGGCACCGGCACCGCCGGGACGGGCACGGCGCGGCCGCCCGACCGCCCCGACCGGCCCCCGCCAGACCCGGGGCCTCCTTATGCCGGCGGCGAGCGCGGCGCGGCGGCTCCGGGGCACTGCGGGTGGCTGAGTCACTGCGGCCCGGCAGGCCCGGGGAACCGGCGGCGGGGCGGGGCGGGGGCCGGGATAATACACTTATTATACCCCTCTACATAATATACTTGTGTGCATTTCAAATGTATTCCTGTCAGCCATACCTTTAAATTCAGTGGGGGCCTGCAGGGAAGCAGGGGCGGGACTCCTGATCGGGAGCTGGAGGGATGTGGCAAAGAGTGATGCGGGGACAAAGTGACAGAGGGGAAGTGAGGTTTGATACTGGGAAGGAATTCACCCCTGTGAGGGTGTGAGGCACAGGGTGCCCACAGCAGCTGTGGCTGCCCCTGGGTCCCTGGCAGTNTGGGCACCCTGTGCCAGGCCTCCCCACCCTCCCAGGGAACAATTTTCCCCAGATCCCGTCCCGTGGGGCTGCTCTCCTGTAGTTTGTGTGTTTAACCAGGGTTGCCCCATCCTAAATTCAGAATCCCCGCGCTGGCTCTTGTTACATTTCCTATGGCAGGTGCTTGCCCAGCTCTCCATTTTATCCAGGTATCTCTGTAATTCCTCTCTATCTGTGAGGGAGCCCAGAGCTCCTACTTGATTAACATCTGTTTCCTGCATTGTTTATTAAAAAAAAATAAATTTTCTGGGATCTGGTGTTTATTGGTCACTGCCCAGCTCCTCGCGGCTCTCATTTACATTATGCACAAGTCATTCCAGCACCCGCGTCACTTAAAAAACTTGCTTTTCCCAGGGATTTACCGATGCCTTTCCCGCCTGGGACCCGTCGAGAGGCTCAAAAACAGGTACGCCCAACGTGGGGCTCGAACCCACGACCCTGGGATTAAGAGTCCCATGCTCTACCGACTGAGCTAGCCGGGCTCTGAGAACAGCTGTTACAGTAATATAATTTAACGTAGCGCGTGGTGACGTCACCCCGGGAGCGCGGCGCGGTGGCCAATGGGAGCGCGCGTTGCTGCGCGGTGGGCGCGGGACGGGCTGGCAGCGGCGCCGCCATGAGCTCCATCGGCACCGGGGTGAGTGCGGCGTGAGGGGCGGCACCGGCACCGCCGGGACGGGCACGGCGCGGCCGCCCGACCGCCCCGACCGGCCCCCGCCAGACCCGGGGCCTCCTTATGCCGGCGGCGAGCGCGGCGCGGCGGCTCCGGGGCACTGCGGGTGGCTGAGTCACTGCGGCCCGGCAGGCCCGGGGAACCGGCGGCGGGGGGGGGGGGGGGCCGGGGGNGGGGCGGGGGCCGGGATAATACACTTATTATACCCCTCTACATAATATACTTGTGTGCATTTCAAATGTATTCCTGTCAGCCATACCTTTAAATTCAGTGGGGGCCTGCAGGGAAGCAGGGGCGGGACTCCTGATCGGGAGCTGGAGGGATGTGGCAAAGAGTGATGCGGGGACAAAGTGACAGAGGGAAAGTGAGGTTTGATACTGGGAAGGAATTCACCCCTGTGAGGGTGTGAGGCACAGGGTGCCCACAGCAGCTGTGGCTGCCCCTGGGTCCCTGGCAGTGTTCCAGGCCAGCTTGGATGGGGCTTGGAGCAGCCTGGGATCGCGGGAGGTGTCCCTGCCATGCGGGGTTGGAACTGGATGTTCCTTAGGGTCCTTTCCAACCCAAACCACTCTGGGATTCTGTGAAATACAATGGCAGACTAAAGCTCCCGTAGGTTTTGAGTGTTGTGTAATGCTCAGTGATTTCACATCCAGGATTTGCAGTGTGGGTACATGCAGCACTGATGAAATGGCCTCTCCTGGCTTTTAGTCTCTGTTTTCTTCTGTTTCTACTTATCTAAGGGGTCAGCCTGCTTTGGGGACTTCACACCATCTCTGGCAGTCTTGAATTTTTTTAATAAATAGGCTTGATCTGAAAATGCTGTGATACTATGTGGGTTCTTCTTCCTGAGAATTTTGTCTTCTTCTTCAGTATGACCTGTCAGCTTCCACGTTTTCTCCAGATGGAAGAGTGTTCCAAGTGGAATATGCTATGAAAGCTGTGGAGAATAGCAGGTAAGATACAAATATCTGCATCAAATATCTGCTCTTTTGGGCTCTTTTAAAGCAGTGCTGTTGGACTAGAGAAACATGAGGGTAAAATTGTGGTGGTAAAATGAGTTCTGATCTAAAAGTCCACTTTAGGGATGTGGATTAATGCATGTAAATTTACATTGTAAATGTGTGTCAGCTTCCTAGGTATTCCTCAAGACATGGAGGACATCCAAGTGCTGTTGCAGCTGCACCAGCTGCTCTGGGAGTGTCTCTCTTCCCTGGAGTGTGTGTGAAGGAATGTTGGGAAGTAGAAATCCTAGCTGTGCTCCGGGGGCAGCGAGATGGATTGGCAAGGCAGGGACTGGGTCACCCAGGGGTCTGCTCCAGATAAGGAGTAGAATCACAGAATCCCAGGATGATTTTTGGGTTGAAAGGGACCTTAAAGACCATTTAGTTCTACCCCCTTGTTGTCTTCAGTGCTGGAGTTATGACCAACCTACCTCAGGGGAAATCTTGTCACCGTTTCTTCTGTCTTGGTAATTCTCTGTTAAGTATTTAACATTGTGAGAGTCTGACATTTTCCTTGTCTTTCAGTACAGCAATTGGGATTAGATGCAAAGATGGTGTTGTCTTTGGAGTAGAAAAGTTAGTCCTGTCCAAGCTTTACGAAGAGGGGTCCAACAAACGCCTCTTCAATGTCGACCGACACGTTGGGATGGTAAGGTGCCATTTCATGTGAGGTGACGCCCCTCAAAAGGACAAATTTGTGAATAAGAGAATCAAAAATAAGTAGATTAAGAAAGTAATGTTAATGTGTCTGTGTACAAAGTCAAAAATGCCAATTTTTTTTAATGTTTTCTGCAATTTATTCTTTGCACTGCAACATACATAAGTAAAATCAAAACTTCAAGTAGAAGATTGAGGCTGTTTTAAATTTTTATAAATGCTTTTCCAGTTGTTCAAACCTGTATGTAAATATAAACACAAATGTTAAAATGGTGGTTTTTTACACAGTTACCAAATAAGGTGTGTTCAGGGAAAACATGCTGCATAGGAGATTTTCTTCTCAACAACATGGAAATCAGCTGAATTCCTTAAAGATTGGTGTATGAGGCCAGGCCTGTCCATAAGAGATGTCAGAGTGGTGTCAGGGAGTGCTTGCAGTGTGAGAGAAGCCTGGTGAATACACGTGACATGAAACACTGTTTGGGTTGTGTAGTCACGGTAAATCATGAGATGATCATTAACATGAGGATGACTTTGGATGTTGGTGTTCCTAGAGAGAAGCTCTGTTAATGTATGATGGCACTGTGTGTGTTGAGGCTGTGGCAGATGGCAGTTTGCATTCCCCCATGGCAGTGAGTGTCACCAGCTCCTGCCAGGTGTCTGTGCTGTCCCCTTGCAGGCGGTGGCAGGGCTCCTGGCAGACGCCCGCTCCTTGGCAGACATCGCCCGGGAAGAGGCTTCCAACTTCAGGTCTAACTATGGCTATGACATCCCCCTGAAGGTAAGAGACCAGTGCAGCTCTCAGGGCTTTTGGCTTTTATTCTTGACATGAGAATTCAGATTTATTCCTTATTTCTGTAAATAAGGGTTTCCAGTGTTTTCTTTTTCCTTTTTCCACGCAGCATCTTGCAGACAGAGTGGCCATGTACGTGCATGCCTACACCCTGTACAGTGCTGTGAGGCCTTTTGGGTGCAGGTGAGTCCTGCAGACACACTCTGCTTGGAAATATCTTTTGGTTCACAGTTGCTGGAACTGCTTCGGTTGTCTGAATTCTTTCTTGAAACCTGGCATTAGTAACGCACAGTTCATCTCCTAAAGAATACCTTGTCCTTTCTTTTTGTGTATGTCTGATACCTCAAGTGAGGAATATATATTCCCATAAGGCTCTGCCAGGCTTCTACAGAGCTGGTTAATTTGTCCCTGGTTTTTAAAGTTGGAGGGTTTCTGCCATTCAGTCTGTGATGGTGGTGAAAGCAGCACTTCCCTCTGGAATCATCTGCTTGCCCTGACACCTGAAGAGCAGGGTACAGCTCCTGTGTGATTCTGGTACAAAGGGGCTGATAAACAGATCTGCTGCCAGGTTACTGATCAGTGAAATGTTCCTGGCAAGGTGCAGGTGCTGTTGTGAGGCAAATTGCTATATAGAGTGTAGCAGGACAGGAGGAGTTTTGCTCCAGAAAGGGTGTAGGAAACCCAGACTGGTGTGGTTTCTCTAACTCTGTGTATGTTGGTAAAAGGAAAGGTTTTAATTTCTCTTTTCTCCTCCAGTTTCATGTTGGGGTCCTATGATAGTGATGATGGTGCACAACTGTACATGATTGATCCATCAGGAGTTTCATATGTGAGTGTGTCAAAAATATTTCCACCTTAGCATAAGTTCCTCTTTTAAAAGTTTTTAGTTGGGAAAATAGTAAGTGTTGGTCCAAAAGAGCTGTTGTTGTTTTCTCCTTTTGCCTGGGAAGATCTCTGGTGAGTCACTGCTGCTGATTTGCATGTTCTTGTTAAACAGACATTGTGTATTTCTTAGAAATACAGTGCAGTCTGAGAAATGAGTTTAAAGCTTGTCTGTCAGAAATTGGGAGTTCATCCACGTGGCTGTGTCCAGTGAAAACTCCCATGCACTGCTCCAAAAAGGCAAGAATTGTAGTGATACCCCCTCCTCTAAATACTTTTGGTAAGAGAGGGCTGTTGCTCTGGCACTGCCTGCCAGCAGCAAACCAAATCAAAATAGAATTGTTGTTAATTGTTAGTGCTGCATTTTCAGCTGTGTGTTACACACAGGTCGATGCACACTCATACTGCTGCATTTCTTAAAATTTTCTTGCAGTATATCCAGTACCATGGCTGTTGAGAGAAATAGAAATGCTTCATTTTTATGTGTTTACACTGCAAATATATTTGCACAGTAGGTGGGTTTAGCTTGGGGTTTGCTTGGATCCTGTAGAACTTCTGTACTTGATGCAGAACTTCTCTCTTCAAACTAATTCTAGTTTATTCTTCCATGTTTTGTAATAGCAATTAAAAAAATCTATTACAGCATTTTGAGCTGATAAATTTCTGTCCAGGAATTACTGGGCACTTTTCTATCAATAGTGGTGGTACTTGATGTAGTAATTGGGCTCTATTCAACAATTTGGGGATGTGCCCCAAGAGAGAACAATTCTCATTGTGAGTAGGGTGGAGTTGTCATGTGCTAAGTGACAGTAAGAGGTGTAGAGGGTCTAGTATTTAATTACATTTGCATATTGTTTGCTTCTTTTTTTTTTTTTTAGGGTTATTGGGGTTGTGCCATTGGTAAAGCCAGGCAGGCTGCAAAGACAGAGATAGAAAAACTTCAGGTATGGCGTGACAGTGTTGTGCTGTCTCAAGACAAATGTTTCTGGCTTATCATGTTACCTTTTGGGTGCCTGAAATACATAAAATGCAGGAGAAGCAGGTGAAATGTTTCCTTGTACATTTGCCAGTGAGCCAAGTGAGTGAGTGAATATAAAAGTACAAATATGTTTTTAATTCTGAATGAAAACCATAGGGCACCATTGTGCAGGATGCTGTATCTATTTTTTCCCCAAGGTTTTAGGTGATTCTTTTGTTTAACAAGTTCAGAAAGGCTGCTCTTGTTAAGGACAAACTGGTCTGTGGAGAGAAGACAACCAAAAAGTATTCAAGTGTCCCTTTAGCTGATTGAAGTTATGTTAGAATCCTGAAAGATTTCCATCTTCCTCATGTGTTTTAGTGTCTGACACCCTTGGAGTTGGAGACAGCATGGAACCAAATCCTTCTCCTGGTCTGTCTCATGTACTTTTTATGTGATACCCTGTTATAAATATATCTGATTTTGGTCTGCAGAGGGATGTCACAGCTGTTCATGGAAAGGTCCAGAGTTTATATGACTGTCATATTTTTAAGAATAGCCTATTTATGGTGCTGTAGCACCATGACTGAAAAATTACAGGAAAAATTAAAATGTTCTAGACTTGATTCACTCAGTTTTGAATCTGGTTCAAATGCTTGAATACCAAATTAAAGGTAAGAATCCTGCATGGTCATTTGATCTTTATACTGGAATTGTGGCACCTGGGAAATCATCATTTCAATTCCCATGTGTGCATACTGGCAAAAGACAGTGCTGTGTTGGGTAACACACAATTTACTCCAAATAATTAGTTTTCTGTGCAGTGCTGAGATTTTCCAGAACTCTGCAGTTAGTAATGTGAATTACTGGAACTTGGCAGTAGAGCTGTAGAATGCAGCACATGGAGCAGAGGTGTGGCACAGGGCCCAGCTGCAGGTGTTTGTTTAGGGGGGTGTGTGCAATGTCCCCAGTCACTGCAGGTGTGGGATCCTGTCACAGCTCTGTGGGGTGAGTCCAGCCCCACGTGCCAATAACTTCTGTTCACTGTGAACTGGGCAGGTTTCCAGGTCACAGCTGATTTTGACAAGGTGAATTTGTCAAAGCTAAGATGGGAAAAACCAGAAGTACAAAAGGTTTTGTAGGGTGATCCAGCTGACAGTCAGCTAAGATTTATTTGTTGGAAGAGACGACTGCATGTGGGAAGGGAGAGGCAAGCAGGGAGTCAGGACTTTGAACTTGCCTGGGGCTGCAGAGCAGCTCCTGTGGCTGGGGAGGACACAGTGTGTGAAACTCTGGTGTAGCTGAGGGGCAAGAAGAAAACCCTGCCTTGATCACATCTCTTGCATTTTATTGTCTGTAAACTCAGCTGTGGGAAAACTTGTAGTTGTGTGCAAACTGCTTTAATCTCTTGATCTCCTGCACCTCTGATAGCATTACAGCTTTTTGATACGTGGACATGATTATGATTAACTCCTGGGATAAAACTGTTCATATTGTTTACTTTCATTGTCTGCAGAATTAACAAAAGGATAATGGCAGAAATTAAATTGACTTCAGTTTTCTTTTCTGTAAATATGCGTCGCAGTAGTGGAGCTTTAGGGTTTCCTGTTTGACTGCATGAATACACATCATCATTTAAATGTTTGTGTGACACAAGTTACATTTCTGTTCTGGACTGAGTGTCACAAAGGCAGTGGGTCTCTGTTTAGGGAACTTCTCCAGATGGGATTGTGATGGCACATTTGTCTAACCAGGCATGGGCATTTCTTCTCTGGCCCATTGCTTCACCCCAGAAAGGGCTGTGACACTCCACATGAACTCTTGTCATCTTAATCCCTTCACCAGTGCCTTGTAACTACCTTCTATACTAAGAGTTTGAAAATATTTTGGGAATTGGAAGAGATGGTTAATTGCATTAATGAAATTTAGGAAAATACATTACTGCTTCATAGGCCAGAAAAATTGACCTATAAAACACAAGTTTATTATGTCATGGAAATTTGCACCAGCCTTTGTTCTGATTAACTGTGAAGCTGCCAAAAGACTGTGATATAACTGAGAAAATAAGAAATGAGATGCTGATGCCTTGTTCAGGCAGGCAGTGGTTGTTAAAAAATATTCTCCTCTTGGGCCATTACTTAAAACCCAAAATTACTTGCATAAAATGTTGGTAAGACCAAAAGTATTACTATGCAGCCTAGAAGGAATACCAGTATTACATGTGAGTATATGGTGCCTCTCCCACATGGTTATTTTATATCAATTGAGCATAAAGCATCTAGGAACCAGTCAGTCAAGCTTTTAGGATGCCAGCATCACCAGTGTAGCTTCTAAGATTTCAGCTGATGAGTGCTTTAAACTGGGGTATTTCCATGTAGTACTTTTTCCCTAGAATCTTTCAGTTGCAGTATTCTTCCCTGGAGTATTCTTCCCATATTCTCTTAATAGAAATCTTGTATCTGTGTTTTGTTTACAGATGAAGGAAATGACCTGCCGTGATGTTGTTAAAGAAGTTGCAAAAATGTAAGTTTCCAACCTGTTTTCCAACTTGACAAAAATCCAGACTGGTGAGGTTGCTTTGGTTTCAAACTGAGGCTGTTCCTTTTAAATTGGGTGTCGTGTGCTAAACTGTCTGACTCTAATCCCTGGTTTTAAACTATTTAAACCAGGTGACAGATGAAGGGAGACTTCTTGGTGTGCTGCTTCTGAAGTAAGAGTTGTTTGAACAATGACCCGATGCTTCAGAGAGAAACTGCCCACAAATGATGCTGAGATCTTGGGCCCAGCCTAAAAAAAAAAAAAAGACTCAAGTGCTTGGGAAAGAAGCAAAGTAGAACTTCTTTAAAGGAATATATACAGTATAGCTGTATTATTATTAGACATTTTAAAATAATTTCTAATAATGAAAATACTTCTAGTTCTGCTTCAGCTCAAACTCAGCAGCAGCTCTAGGCAGGGCTTTGTTTTTCAGCTCAAATTCAGCACCTTAGTAGGATTTAGCAAGACAACAAAGATTTTAATAACTTTTAAACTTAAAATACTAGGCACAGTCCAGAGCAGTGATGTCTTAGGAGCTTGTAAAAGTACACTTTGTTGCAAAGGGCTTGTAACCAGCTGAAACGTGAGAAAAGCCTACAGGTCACCTCAGCTAACAGACAGGAGGGTCTGTAAAAGATAGAGGGGCATTTTCCTGGACATCATTGTTCACTTCAGTGTTTATATTTGTTTCACAATACTTCCACTGGAAGTGTGCTGCTGAAGGTATCCTGCCTTCCTCCACTATCTCCAAGGTTTCCACGTTGGGTAGGAATTGCTGGTATTTTTCAACTTCTGACTTCTTAGTGCTTTCTGAAGCAAACACAGAAATACAGAATACAGGCTTCTTAAACAGTGAAGCCACAGGTTATTGTGAGTTCTGCTGTTTTGAGTGTCTCAGCCCAGGATTGCTCCAGTTTGTTTGCACGTTCTGCCACAGGATGAATCAAATCAGTTTTGTTATTGCAGTGTTAATATTTCTATCCCACAGCCTAAGCAGTGATTTTACTGGTCTGGGTGGCACTGTGTATGCTGTGATACCACTTGGAATTTAAATTCCCATTTCCATGTTTGCCATAAGCACCACATTGGAAATCTTATGTACAGACTTCTGATTGGACACAAAACACTGTGGTGTTGGGATTTAGTGTTAAGTGTAAACTGCAGTAAGGTTTACAGGGGAAATGCAGGACACTCCAAGCTGTATTGTAACTGTCTAGCAGAAGCAGGCAGTGATGATGCAGCCTTGGTTCTGCGCTGTCTAACTCTCAGTGTTTGTTCCAGTTAGGGCAACTTGAACATCCCAACTTGCATCTTGGCTCTAATGATTTAAGGTGTTGTTAGATTAGCAATTAAGCCTGGAAAATTCTCTGATGGTGTTTGGTGAGGAGAAGGCATAGGGAGAGCTTCTATTAATCATGAGAATACTTTAACAGAAGAAATTGTGACAGGAACAAAGTATATTTAGCCTATTGGTCAGTCTGTTCTAATCTGTTCTTTGTCTGTTCCTTTCAGAATCTACATAGTTCACGATGAAGTAAAGGATAAAGCTTTTGAGCTGGAACTCAGCTGGGTTGGAGAAAGTAATGCATTTCTGTAATTTCTAGAAACACTCCAGAAAATGTATAACTTTTTGTAACTAAAGTAAAACATTGCTTCTTAAATTCACTCTGTATGTCAGGGTCCTTGTGTGAATTGCAATTAAGACGTACTCTTTTTATTGGCAGTAACCAATGGAAAACATGAAATTGTTCCCAAAGACATCAGAGAAGAAGCAGAAAAATATGCCAAGGTAAGTTATGACTTGGGTGTTGTTGCAGTGCTTCACTTGACAAACTGTAGAGCTGTCTGGAAAATGTATCATTCCAACACACATCTCTCAGTGTTAGCTGGTGTTACTGGGAAGGGACGGTAGGGAAGGCTACAGTGTAACCCAGGGGTAGTTCTTGCTCTCAGAAACTGTTAATTCAGAGCCTGCCACAAGTGGGGTCTTTCTCCTTCAAAGGTAAATGTACTGATGGGAGCTGTCCTGCTGGCTACAAGGCTTTGGACACAGTGGGAGGGGTGTGAAGCTGCAGCAAACCTCGTTTTGTGTATTGCAGGTGGAATTATAAAACAACTGTTAGACAATTCTTTAATTACACTTTCTTTTTTTAAACAGGAATCTTTGAAAGAGGAAGATGAGTCAGATGATGACAATATGTAACACATTGTTACTCCAAAAGAAGTCCAACTTTTCTTATCTTAGATCAGGTTTGTTTATAATGCTTTATGCATGGGATGCTGTTGTGTACTTGTTGGAAGAAACCAACTGACCAACTTGCACTAATAAATTTTCCATTTTACTGTCTGTTAGCTTTTATTTCAAAATGTATAGGCCAGCAACTGTAGCTAAAGGGACATTAAGAAGGAAAGACATTATCAGGCTGCTGCTGCTTCCTGAAGCACTCCATTTGAGCCAGGCTATGCACAGAAAAACAATCTGTTTAGACATGAGACAAGTCTCTTGTTAATGCTCTATAGTTTAATATTAAAAACTAGCATCTGTTCTTCCTTGATTAACCAGAAGCACAATTTGCAGTTTATTCACAGCAACAGTCTGTGACTGCTCTTGGCAGAAGGGATGAGGACATGGCCAGCTCCAACAGCAGGTTACAGTTTAAGGTGATGTGCACAGCTGACAGCTCCTAACAGCCTGTGTAACAACCTGGAGTTCAGCAAGAGGAATGGTAATCTGAGGTACTCAGCCTAGGCTTAGTGGAGGAGTAGGAGGAATTAAAAACTAATTCAATTTAAAACAGTGCTTGTGTTAAGTTCTAAAGCTGTGAGAGATCTATTAAGCAATGTAATTGGAATTAATGCTTGAAGAGCCAAACTATTTTTAAACTGTTTTATTCAGCTGTAGTTTCTTAACACACTTCTGAATCAGCTTCCTCAATAGTTGACTTTTCCAGAAGCTAAAAACAAGCTTTGCTGCTGTCATTCCCCACTTCTAGGAAAACAGGCTGCCTATTCTAGTCACTTCAAAGTTTTCAAACAGCAGGTTGGGTGGGGCTGGGAACAACCTGGTGTGGTGGAAGGTGACCCTGCCCATGGCAGGGGAGCGCAATGAGATGATCTTCTGAGGTCCATTCTATCCCCTATAATTCTATAAGGTAATAAACTGTTCTGTTCACCACCTTAAAACTCAGATAAAATGGAAGTCTTGTTTGTACATGCAGTTAAAATTCTAATGGCCCTGCTAATCTAAAATGCATACTTGTGTAATGAATCAAACTCCTCAGCTTTAGGACTACACACTCATGTTCATCAGCACTTAAAACAGCAGCTTTCCCTTACAGGTTTATTTTATAGAGGTAGTTTGGAAAAACCTGGCCTTCTCCAGTCTCCTTTGTACCAGCATTACAAAGCACAGGTTCTGCTTCCTTTTTGTGACATGGGAAGGACAACAGAGAGAGGTGGCTCTGACTGTGTCAGTTCAGGCTACCTGAGCTCCTGCTGGGACAGAGGGACCAGCATTAGCCAGGACAGGCAGCCTCCTTCAGTGCCTCCTCCTGAGGCAGCAGTACCAGCTGCTGCAGTGAGTCAGCCTGGAATTCCGTGTTCAGAGCTCCAGACTGAATTTACTACTGCAGTTTCCTGCTGAGTCAGCTCTTTGAGTCACAGGCCAGTGCCAGTCAGGAACTCCTCAGCAGCACCTTAAAGCAGCAGCTGAGGCTGATCTGCCACTCCCTGGGTATGGCAGCACGGGAGTACCTGATTGTCTTCATTTTGTCTTGATTCTGTTCCTAAAATCACAGGATATTCTGAGTTGGAAGGGACCCACAAGGATCAGGTCCAGGATCAAAACCCATGAGCTTGGTGTTCATAGCACTGTGCTGGGAACTGCTGAAGGGAAACTGAAAGCTGTCCTGGTGTGGCTGCACCCACCCATCCACCCTCAAATCCTTTCAGTGACAGCCACTCACAAGTGGGGACAGGAACTCTAACAACACTCAGCCACATTTCAGGGTACAGTGAGAAGAGCAGTACAAGCTGTGTGTATTTAAAAGACAAAATTGAAGGAATATGAAGAGAGAAGAGGTGCACAGCCACCTACTTGCTTATCCAAAATTTCCAACTACTTCTTGGAGAACATGGCAATCTAAAAAGCTCCTTTGAGGATCAACACTTAATTTTTCTATACCTTTTCACAACAAGCAGCAAGTCCCATGAAAAGCAATTTCAAGAGGCTGTGGATAGCAGTACATGCAAAGTGCTGCCCAGTGTCTTGCCTGCCATGGCAAAATTTAGTTAAACAATACCAAGATGATTATTACTGTCAGGTTGTTTTCCAAATTTCATAATTAATTTATCAGAGTATAGACTCAGCCTGTTGATGAAAATTAAATGGTAAGGAAAAAAAAAATCTACTTTCATTTCCACTGACTGCAAATGAGGAAAGAAAAAAAAATTGAGCATTAGAAGGTGAGAAATTTGCTTTTTTGGGGGGAGGGGAGAGGGGTCAAAGAGGAAAAAGGCAGGAGAATTCTAAACAAGCTACTTTAATACTGACACTGCCCTTTACTTTAGAAACAGAAAACCAGCAGAATTCTTTTTGATCATAGGTTCAGCATTGCTACCTCTTGTCAACAAGGCCCAGGAACATTAGAATAGATTTTAGCCCAGAGAGACTCATTCCAGCAGAAAAACTATGGCAACTCCCCTGTGACAGCTAGTTTTGTAACCCTGCAGTTCCATGAGTCAACCACACTATTTAACAAGTAACTTACTAATTTTAGTTACTTAAAAATGAACTAATTATACAGTAGTGCTTTAGTCATCATAATGTTTCACTAATTTAGTCCACAGCTGATAGGCTAAACAGAAACTTCAATGAGTTTTGCTACTGAGAAGTATTTACTTGTTGCTATGTCAAAGAGTGAAGCTGAGCAGGGGAAGAAATCTTTAAAAAAGAAGGAAGTGGCTACTTATGGCCACACTGACCAAATGAACTAAAAATGCAGTGGGACAGCAAAGCAGGATTAAACTTTAATTAAATGTTAAAGACAATTTTTTCTAAATATATAGAGCTGTCTGAGGAAAATCACTTGGTGAACAAGTTCCAGAAGGGCTCAAGCTAGATCTCAGATTATTATTTAGGTGACAACTAGATTTGTTCCGGAACAAGAGAAAATAATATTAAATTGCAAACAACCAAAAAGCTTATATTTAGCAGAGGCTCTCTTCTAATTACAGGACTAGGGGAAAAAAAATCTGGCTCTGTTATAGATGCTCCCATATCCTACAGGCTTAAACAACATCTAAGGACAGGAGTTTGATTTAAGCCCAGAGAACAACACCTGATCAGGCAGCCAACACAAAGGTTTGAAAGGCAGCATGCATTCCTACAGAACTAAGGCTTGGATCCCCTTCCCTAAAGTTAAAATTACCTTTTCTAGCTGGCTTGAAAATGGTCAATTATAACTTCAGTGTAACTAAAATGTGGAAATGCTTTGCAAGGCAAACAAATGGCAGGGTGAAATCTTCTGAATTAGAGATTTGAGCAAGAGGTGATTCTAAGAGTCTTGCTTGGATTATTTCTGCCCAAAGCACTGGGAAGTTTCAGATCTAAAGACAGCAAAAAAGCACTGCTTGCTTCAGGCTCCACAACTAACCTCCTTTGTCCTACTCTGGCCAATTATGGGAACACATAACAGCAGAAAGTGAAATACCCACTTGGAATGCACAACTCCAGTTCTTGCCATGCTGAAACACTTCATGCTCAGGGTTTCAATGGTGTATTCTTGCCTAAGACCCAAAGCACAGAGCTTACAGAGAACAGCAGGAAGGAAGAGAGTACAGACCAGGTCATCTCTTAGCTCAAAGTCATCCCTCCACCCAGGGAGTGCTTCAGAAGTACAGATCCAAGGATGACACAAGAATAGCCTGTTCAATAAGATGCTTCCTGCTTAAGTCTCACACATGCACTGGCTGTTACTCAGCACCTGATGAATCACTACTCTGCTGTTTATTAAGGCTGGATATGTCACATTCCTTGTTACAATTATTTAGTCACAAATCCACATACAGCAGCTTTTCTCAAGAGAATTAAGAAGGGGACTAGGTGAACTGCAGGTGACAAATTACAAAACAATAGGCCCCAGTATCTGGTTTACTTACATCCATCTCCATGACTTCACCAGGGCAGATTTTAGATCATCAAAGTGCACTTGCAGAGTTCAAAAAGCAAGTTTAGGCTATTGCATCAAGACAATTAATTTTATGCTACTTTAATAGGGCTTGGATGGCAAGTTACTGGCTTGGATAATATCCTTTACAACTGCTAGTACTGCTGATGAAATGATGGCAAGATTGTTAGAAGTAACCCATATGTGAAATTTCCTGTGTGGCAGACATCCACGAGGCCATCTCCACAAGAAATACTACTCATCTGTATTTGGTGCTGCCTCTCAGAAAGGAAACATTCCAAGCAGAACGTGTCTCATGCAGATCTGAAATATGCCAAGCACTGGGCCATTCATTTGTAACTTCTCATCACCAAAAATAGCTTGATGGCCTGAGGTTAAAGGCCCACATGCTGAGAATGTGACTGTCCATGTGGATGCAGCACTGCTTGGGATGCTCTCCGCCTGTGCAGTCCCAGGCACCCTTAAGGAAGGAGATTTGGAATAACTCCAGGGCTGTTTTGCAAGTCTCTTCCTGAAGAGAAAACCACAGCCATAGAAGGGAACACAAAACAGTGAATTCAGAAATGCATCTTAGCATGACCTTAAATTGGAAGTACGCAGTTTGAAGATTACCAAGAGAAAAACAGTTTTGATTGTCGTGACAATTCTGATGCTGTAATTGCACCAGAAATACAGCACAGTGTTCTCTCCCCCTCATTTTCTTCTTTCAGTTGCATGTCTGTAAGACAAGGACCAGCTTTTCCCCTGCCCACCAGTTTTTCAAGTTGCATGCAGCAAGGAAGTTACTTCTACTTAAGAACTGAGAGCTATTTTGAGATACCAACTGCTTGTAACTTTCCTTTATAGAACATCTTGCTGCCTATTATGTCCAATTACCCAGAGTTGCAGAAAACAAGTGGTAGCAGAGTTAAGTCTTGCCTTACTGTAAATACATTCTAGTATTTTAGAACACAGGATCTACAACCAAGCTCAAACCAAGTCTCCTATTTCCAGATGGATGCAGCCACCCCCACACAGTGCTCTTTCATCTTCAGTACATTGCTATTAAAGGACTCTAAAACAGTTGTTTAAAAATGGTTCTTACGAGTTGTGTGCCAACCAAAAATGGACAACTAGAATGAAGCAGGCAGCAGCATCACACAGTTTGTAGTCCAAACACATGCATATCTTCAGATAGAGGAAAAAACTGAAATCTCCTAAGTCTCCCCTAAAAACAGTGTAGGAACTGCCCACTGAAAATACCATTTTAGGCAACGTGATAAAACGTTGCCTAAAACAACAAGGCAATCAAGGGTTTAGAGAGAACATGGTGTGCTTTATTGCTGTATAAAATTAGATATAATTTGGTACACATACTGTCTGCATATCCAAAATCAGTCATTAGGATTCCAATTTCACCAGATTAAGAGTAGGTTTAATTATAGTGAATTCACTCAAAACCAGATGCATTCCAAACACACATGCCTCCTCAAAACCCACCCACATGATGCCTAAATTTTTGTAAGTTAAAATTTATCTTGTTTGTTGGGATTTTAGAAAAGCAGGAAATCTGCTCCTTTCACTACATTCAGAAAGAACAGAGACCTATTACATGAGACTGCATTAACAGGTGACAAGAGCAGCACAGGAAGCACCAGCTACTTCAGCAGAATGTTCAAAGCTCAGTTTCAATTCTAACCCCAGGTGCTCCCACAGTCAACAAAGCCCAAGTGAGAGCCTATTTCCCCCAAACACTTTCCTGTGTACATCAGGAATAGAAACAAATCTGAAATGCTGTTTGAGGCAGAACCAAAATGTAGCTAAATGTGTTTTCCATCAGTTGGTTTAACAAGAGCTGCTTCCCCCAGCCAAGTGCTACCCTCACACCAGTGTATCCTGTTGTGCTGCTTGCAAGGACACAACAGATCACTCCCACAAATACATCTTGCATTGATCCAGAATAAAAAAAACCCTCTAAAAAGCCATGTATTTGCTCTGTCAGAGTTCTGAATGTCACACAACACAGCTCTGTTTATAGCTGTAGCTAATGAGGTGAACACTACACAGGAGCACTGCAGGGGAAAGCACATCCCTGAAGGTACAAACTCCTGCAAACAGCACAGTCTGGCAATTAATTAACAGCTTAAGTGTTGATGGGGCAGCCAACTCCCTGGCCACCTGGGAATGAGCTACCTGGAATAATATTCTCCAGAAGACACAGACAAATGAAAAATAGCTTTGGAAAAGATGGCTGAGCAGGAAAAAAAATTCAGAATTTAATCCCTGGCTGAACCATAGCTTCTCACCAACAGCAGCTACTTACAGCTCAAAACATTTAATTCAAAAGACTGAAGGCATTAATACTTTTAAGTAAGAATCAATACTGACCAACTGCAGTCTTGTTAGCTGAGGCTGAGAAGTAAATTAACCTGCAGTGATTGAAATAATTTGGACAAGCAAAAGCCCTGAAAGAAAGGCCATGTAACCACTGCCCTCACCAGCTTTCTTTTGCTGAGCAGCCAGGCTGAACAGCAGAGCTGCTGCTTCCCTCTCTGTGCCAGGCTGCAGGCTGGCAGTGACACAGACTGCAGTGTCACACACACACTTCAGGGACACACGCAGTGCTTCTGGAGGGTTACAAGGAAGGACTGTGAATCCACAGTCCTGATCCTGCTGGATCACGTTGCTCTACACTCTGGATCTGTAACAATAAAGTATTTTAATCACCAGCTTATCAGTGCTGGCAAGGTGGCAGGTGGACCATGTCCAAGGACTCACCATCAGTGTTAGAACCCTGTTCTTTATCTCCACAAGTATGGAAAGATGCATTTAGTAAAAATCTGAACTCTGCAAGCCACTTGCACAAGCTATTTCAGACAATGGTATATCAGAACATGGCTCATAAGAGCTTTATTTCCTTCTTGTACTTTTTTTACACGGCTACTGCTGCAGCAAAAAGTCTTACCAGGAAGCAGTGGGAAAAAAAAAAATCAGTGTAAGATATAAACTAGCAACAGGTAGGATAAAAGGATAAACAGGGAAGATTCTTATTTCAGACTGCCCATGACAGATAACTTAAACTACTGAAAAAGAAGACCCTGAATCTAACACAGATAAAGAAATGAATCCAGCCAGAGTTAGTTCTCTACACCAAAGTGAAACACCCATTTCAGCTCCCCAGTGTCAGCAGCAACTCACATCTTAGCTATGGGCAGCAGTAGACACCTCTTCAGTAAACATTTACTCCCAGTGTGGTATCACAAAAGGCTGAAAAAGTGACCACGCTGTTGCTACAAAGTAGATCTTAGAAGTGAAATATTTATGGAGGAGTAGCTTCTATTTCAGCATTTTAATTTACTCAGAAGACTGCAGTAAGGTTCCTCAAATATAACATGCAGAACTTCAAAGACTTTTTCTCCTGCTGGTTTTCATAGCAATGAAATAAGTAATTGCCACTCCCAAACCCACATGGGTTTTGCTTTCAAGTTTTACCCTGTACATTTGATATAGATGTGAGTTTACTAAAGCAGCAGTAATTATAAACTAGAGATTTGACTTTGTTAGGAAGAATACAGACCATTTAGAGATTCAGGTATAAGTTTAAGTGTTTTCCATTTAAGTTTATTTCAAGAACATAAAATGTATTCAATCTGCAGATGTGTAACTGACTGTATTTAAAGACAAAACCATTCCTTCAATCCTGTAAAAAATATTTTCTCCCCTTGAAAGATCAGAACTTTCACAGATAAAAAATTTACATCGGGAATAAGGTTTCCATCTCAGAAGCCAAGAAAAAAAAGCTGCATGCTGCAGGGATAATTTGGAAGCCAGTTAAAAAGCATAGAGTTAAAAAGTTTAAGTTTACAGCACTGGAATGGTTGATGCACTGATGCAGCCTGTAGGTGCACAGGATACATTTCTGGTACTAACCACTGTCTTGTGCCTGCCATGAAAAATGTTACTCAGAAAGCCTGAAAGAGAACTAATGACAGGTAAAGATCTGATCTGTCACCTGTACTGCTGGCATCCAAAGTGTTACTCTGAAAAATATGTAAGAACACTCTCCTTCAGCAGCCCTGTGAGCAGTGCTACCCAGAACAGTAACTAAATTCTCACTTGACTTCAAGCACCTACTTCAAGTTTTGAAAGACAGGCTGATCCCTTGATTGCAGGTGATGACAGAATCCTTTGCCACATCTAAATTAAAGCTGCTGCACAAACCTTCAGCTTCCCTGCAGTGCTGTGTAGTTGTTTTGCAACACTGCACGACTTCCCCAGGATAGCTGTAACTATCGTCACCAATGTGAACTTGCAGTCCTGAGAAATAATACAAGAAATTCAGTGTATTTGTAATCAAATTCCATATCCTGCATCCTTTTATTAGACAACAAAACAGAAATTAAACATCTATATTCAGATAACACCATGTGCCAAGACATGCAGAAACTGGCTTTAGAATCCATGCTTAAGTAAACCCTGGCAACAAGCAAATAGTTCCTAAATTAGCCAACATTAACATTTAATACAAATATGTCAGCTAGCATAAAATTACATACCAGAAAGAATAAAAATAGCCTCTTACAACACAGCTCTTGTTTTGTCCAAACACAGGATTACCAGATCAGTCATAAAAGAAGGAACATTTTCTGTGTGGCATTAAAAGATTGCCTGGTAGATGCCACAGCTCCATCAGCTGAGAACTGAAGGTGCTCTGGTGGTGCTGGCAGCCCCTCAGTGAATGCATCACTGCTTCCTGCAGGCACTGCAACACGTGGGGCTGCAGCTCAGACCTGCAGCCACAGAGCACAACAAAGTCTGGACAAGGTTTATTCAGGAAAAACGGGGCTGCTCCTCCAGGGGATCACTGAGGCTGCTGCCAAGAACGTGGCCAGCTGAGCAAGGATCACTTTACTGGTGTTACTGGGAAAAGCAACTACAAAGTGAGTATTATTTCTGCAGGGCTGATAGAAATCCCAATTCTGAGACTTTTCTCACACAAGTATTTCTGACAGTGCTCTACATCACAAATATTTTGATCATTACTCATGTCCAGAAGATACTGCACTGCTGCAAAACATGCCCAGAGCAGATCCAAGAAAGCAGCACTGAACTTCAGTGGAGAGAACGCATCAATTCAGATTCCCGAGGGTTGCCAGGCTTTGTGTCTTCTCCAGTGGGAACCCTCACAAGGCAATGATTAAAATCAGCATGGAGTTATGTTTGAATAATTAAACGTCCATTTTCTGAACTTGAGGACAGGAATGTCCCAGAGCTGGGGAAAATGTAAGTAAGCATTTAACATTAACAGGTTTCATTCAAGTTGGTTTATTTTCTTCCCCTCTCTCACACACTATTATAAAAATTAAGGAATTTAATGCTGATAGTTTAACAGTGCAGCATAATTTTCTCCGTGACCAGGAAAGGTTTCATCTTCCATTTTTATAATCCAGCTACTACTGGCTGAGACTTTTTGCTGTCAGCTTCACATTTATTAGGATTTTTTCTCTTTATACCTGCACTTCACAACTTCTTACCATGCTCCTCTGAGCAGTGTGCAATCATTTAAATAATAAAGCTTTATGGGAAGCATGTGATCTTAATTTGTACAGAAATACTGCAGATCCACACAGACAGAGGATCTGCAGAAGTGTTGCCTCTTGAACTACAGAACAGAAACACCAAGGGGAAAAGCATAAAAAAAAAACCAATGGAAACAGAAAAAAAAAGCTAAAAGTCTCCTGAACAACTGCAAAGTCTGACAGAGCAGCACTGTACTTCACTACATAAAAAGAAGTGTTAAAATAAGACCCATATATTTTTAATATTTCTACAGTATTTTGGCTGCAATTGTACATGTATTCTGAGTTATCTACAACATAATCCAGTATGTCAAGAGCAGTATGTGATTACTGAACAGAATAAAACCATCTTACTTATCCCAGAAATCTTCTTACTTCATCTGTGATCTGAAGGAAGCCACGTGATACATTCAACAGTTACTTTTTCTGCTGTTCTGATAGAACTGTAAGATACAGACGTTCCTAAATTTGCTTTTTCTTATCAAGTGCCACATGTATGGAAGATTTAGGCAAGATTTCTGTAAATTCTGCAACTAATACACCAAATACATTTAAAGTGCTTAAGCGTATTATTTTTACTAATTTACTTACAGCCATCACTCAGAATTCCATGTGACCAATGACCAGTGCCATGCTTAGAGTGCCTTAATGCTTTTAATTGTTTTTAAATTCAGAAGCCTTTAATTTGCTCAAACTAAGACACAAATGCATTTCCCCAGGCAAATCTGTGCTGCATCTGCAAGACCTTTGGTACTAACAAAGTACAGATAGCCCAAGTACTGCTGCTTTGAACAATGAGCTAAAAAATGAAATGTTTCTACCTCACAGCATGTCTGTTTACACAGAGATTAGATACTGAAATGACTTACTGTGATTGTCCCACTCTAGAGCTTCTCAGCTGTTAACTCTGTGCAGTTAACAGACCAGGCCATGATAAAAAGGCTCACCAAAGTGACCTCCTTTGTTCATTTCTTCCTCTCATTTCCAGTTTCCCTGTAAGGGTTTGCACAGGGGCACAGTGCAAAGATCCAGCACAGCCAGGATGGCTTCAAGTTTCAGGGCTGCTTAACAATGACATTTAGGACAAAAAAATTTCAGGATCATGGAGTAACTCTTGAGTCCTGAAGTTCCTATTCCAATGAAAAGATATTTAAACTAAAATTAGACTTTTTTCCTGCCTTGCCAAAAGCACAGTGTTCTCATTCCATGACACCAGACATCATCCCTAAGCTGTGTGAGGACATTTGTGCTGTGCTGAGCTGCCCACTGGGCATTCTTAGGTGCTTAAAATACCATAAAAAAACAAGTCCCCTCTCCTGCTCACTGACTATAAAGTCCTTTTGCTCACAGCAGCTTGGTGGGTGATGTGCCATGAGCCTCCTAATTGTGCTGGCTGTAACTGATACATCCACAGGGGCAGGATTTTTATGCTAGAAATCAGAAACAAGACTGATTAGTTCAATCACAAACTGTTATTTATTGAATGGCTCTACACTCAGTACAGAGATACAAACCATGCCTCAGGAAAGCTCACAATCCAAGCCAGGATTTGCCCAACACGTTCCACACAGAGATCAGAAGCTCACATTCAAATGGAATTTTGGAAGTTTTTTAACGTTTAGGTTAGACATATTATATTCTAAGTCATAGAATCCCAGAATGGTTTGGATTGGAAGGAGCTTTAAAAACATCATCCACTTCCAACCCCCTGTCATGGGCAGGGACACCTTCCACTGTCCCAGGGTGCTCCAAGCCCTGTCCCACCCGGCCTTGGACACTGCCAGGGATCCAGGGGCAGCCACAGCTTCTGTGGGCACCCTGTGCCAGGGCCTGCCCACCCTCACAGGGAACAATTCCTTCCTCTTATGGAAACCCAACCTGCTCTGAGTCAGTGCAGAGCCATTTCCCCCTGTCCTGTCACTCCATGCCCTTGTTCAAAGTCCCTCTCCAGGTCTCCTGTAGGTTCCCCTCAGATACTCTCCAGTTTATCCCCTGCATAAAACAGAGCTAGAGCACAGAACCAAAGCTCCCTCGACACTAAATGCCTCAACCTTTAGACACTTTGTAGAGCTCTTCAACCATCTTTATATTTACAACCCACATCCAAACATCAGCATTCCAGACCTTCCCGCCCTGTCAGGCCTTTCCTGCAGCCAATTCCAAACAAGTCTTGTGTATTTTGTGCATTATTAAACCTTCAGAGCTTACCTGTGCCACACACCTCTGCTCAATTAACTCCCTAGAGACCTCTCCCATAACTTGCCACTTTCCAAAGCACCAGATTTAATAAAAAAAAAAAATACAAAAGCCACCTTCAAAACAAAACTTACGTGGGAACCATACCAAAATTAACTATATATTTCTGTCAAATTAACACAATGGTCCCCCGGCTGTTGCTTTAAGTAATCCTGAGAGATGCCTTTTAGCTCACAGTGAACACTGTCCAACAGATGCTCATCACTCTGGAATAAAAAATATGCTACAGAAAAAGATTCTGTATAATATAGCAAAATGTGAAACGAACGTTAAAACCTACGGTTTTATCATAGGCTTCGACCTGGAACTCCTACTTAGGTCGAAGCTCGTCTCTAAAACCGAACTCTCTCACAGGACTCCGACAGGCGCGGGTATCCCGCCCCGTACGGCCGCACCTCCGGGCCCAGACACTACAGCACCCCCACACAGGTCCCAGAACAGCCCTCAGCCTCCTCCACACCGCTCATCCCTGTCCCCACTGCGTCTTCCTGCAGAGGGAACCGCGGGGAAGCGCTCGAGCAGCAAGAGCCGGTCGCGTTCCCTCCCCACACGCGTCACGGGGACGATGAAGGGCGGCGGAGCTGCGCCCTCCCCCGCGGGAAGGCGGCGCGGGCCGGCAGCCCCTACCTGCACCCCGGGTGTGTCTCAGCGGGGCGCTCGGGCCGCCCCAGCGGCTCCGCGCCCTCACGGCGGGCGGTCCCGGCGCCTCCATGGCGGCCGCTCCACTTCCGGGTCCGGCCGGGCCCACTCCTGCGCCATCGCCGCCGCAAGCGGGGCCGCCCCAACGCCCAGCGACGGAGTCATACCGCCGGGAAGAGACGCGGTGCCGCCTCAGCGGAGCTCGGGATGAGCCTCCCGGCCGCTCTCGCCGCCGATGGCAGGGACGCTGCCGCTCCTCCCTCTCCCCGCGGCCTAAAATGGGAAAGAGCCGCGCACAAAATGGCGCCTGCGACGCCGCGGCCGCCGCGCCTGCGCGCCGCGCGCGCCGGCTCCGCCCCCACCGCCACCGTCCCGCCCC
>VXAX01000405.1:337091-353748 GCA_013399835.1 Leptocoma aspasia | reverse complement strand
GAAGCGGCGGCCGCGCTCCCTCGGCGCGGCCGGGACGGGCGGCGGCTCCTTCCCTCCGTCCCTCCCTCCGCCTTCCCCGGGCTCCCCCCGCCGCCCCTCGCGGGGAGCCCCGCGCTCAGCCCTCAGCCTCCCCCGCTCTTGTTTTGCAGTGTTGCCCGTGCGAGGAGAAGTCCTGGAGCCGGAACCGCTCGCGTAACCCTTAAAGATGAAGGTAGGCGGCTCCGGCGGGAGCGGGGATCGCCGCCCTGTTCGCCCGCCGCTCCGGAGATTTCATTTTTAATCGCTCTCTGTCAGGGCACGGCAGCGGTGGGAGAACGCGGGGCTCGGTGCGTGCTCTGAGTGCTGTTCCTGCTCCCCGGCCAGGTGCAGGTGATTTAAAGCTCTCACCGCCGTGCAGGAGCGCTCGAACATCCTCATCGCCTCCGAGTTGTTGTTGTCCTTCGGGCTCCTGTCTTTAAACGCTTCCTGTATCAGCAGCTGCTATGGCAAGTTTGCAAAACCACAGCTTTTGTCCCGCCTTTGCTGTTGCCGGTTTGCTCAGTACAAAGGCTCAACGATTGCAGTATAATTTACAAAACTTTTGCTTTTCCCTTCAGTGTTGAATGAAATACCAAGTTTAAGAAAACCCAACCCATATATATCCCATTTTATTTTAGATTCTGCGCCTATTTCCTGTCTTTTCAATGTGGTAGTTTTGTCCTTGTTTATCAGTTGCAATGAGCACAGTAAAGTGAAATGTTTAGTGTTAAAGTCCAGGTTAACGAAGCCGTGATGGATATTTCTCTTTAAAAATGCACAGGCAATTTAGTTTTTGTAAATGCATTCCAAGAAAGAAAAATAATTGTTAATAGCTGTTTGAAAGATTGTAACAGATTTCTCTAGAGGTCTCCTTTTAGTCACCATGAAAGAAATCCTATATATAGAATGTTATAGACTTAATTGTAAGTGTTGGGATGACATCAATCTCAAACATTTTAAATAATCTGTGCCATTGGATTGCTTCTAGCTGAAAAAATACAGCTGTCTGTTATATTGCCTTTTTGCAGTTGCAGTGTTTTCCTTTTATATAGAACCTACTTGAATTAATAGTTGCTCCTTTACTTTGTTGCCCTTTTTATAAGCAGATGTCCCAAGTATCAATGAATACCCTCAAAAACGTTTCTGGGAGAGGCTGACAATGAATTGACAGGAGGTGTGTGTCAACATCAGTGACAAACCAAAACTTCCTATAACTTGTTTGTTGGGTTTTTCTTTCCCCTTTTGAAGAACTCTGTGATGGCAGTCTCGAGGACGGAAGCTGTTTATCAATTAAAAGTCAACAGGTTTAAAAGCCTAGGTGTAAAATGAAATACATCATGATGCAGCTGTAACTGTAAGTAAGAGCTAAAGTTTGTTTTTGTGTTTTTGCTTCCCCCCAGGCAGCAGATGAGCCTGCCTACCTGACAGTGGGGACTGATGTCAGTGCCAAGTACCGTGGTGCCTTCTGCGAGGCAAAGATTAAGACGGTGAAGAGGCTTGTGAAAGTCAAGGTGAGTGTGCTGGGGCTGCTGCTGATTTTGGTAAAGCATTGTGCTGAAAGGGCTGTCACAGCAGATCCTACTCCTGAAGATTAGAAAATGTTCATCACTTCACTGTATGAATTTTAAACAACACTTAATTTTTTTTTTTAATATTTTGTTGTTTGGTTTGGGTTGAGTTTTTTTGTTTTCTTTGTTTTGGGGGGAAATGTTCTTTTTTATTCTATTTTTTAGCGGGATGCTGAAACAAAAATGAGCTTTCTTGCTCCTTTACTGACTGCATTTGTCTTCTGTTTTCAAATGCATCAGTTCCCAGCAAAAAGTTTTGATGTCAGAAGTACAGGATTATGGCTTTACATGAATAATAAGGAATAAGAGCAAGCTCTTCAGAAGCAGGAGTTCCATTTCATACCAACTGACACTCTTGCTTTTACAGTTTGGAACTAAAAAAGGCAATGCAAAAATAAGTCAACAGCAAGAGGGATGGCAATAATTCGTTTCTTAGGCCAGGTTTTAGCAATGCCCAGGGTAATATTTAAGTTCTGAGCATCCTGATGCAGCTTCTAAAGCAGCATGCCCTGGCTGTAGCTGAATTTCTGTGCATGGGTAGTATTGGCACATAGTATTCATTCACATTTACAGGGCTTTTGCCAAAACAACTAAAAGACAAAGTTGTCATTTTGGTGTTGTAATACTGTTGTAAATGCCACTATGTGAGAATAAGAATAAAACATTGTGAAATGCAAGTTAAAATTGAAAGTAAATATAGAAGTTGTTGTTCTTTGTCTTGTCAAAGTCTTCCCACTTCCTACTTTAGAGTCTGCTGTCCAAGATACGTAAATAAGGCATCAGTTACCCAAAAGCCCCAACAAATTGAGGTGAAAGCTGCTTTTTGTAACTGTACATCCAAGCTTTTGTGTGCTGTAACGCTTAGATCAAGTAGAACAAGCCTTCAGCCTCTTCAGTTACATATATAGATCATATCACTTTATCAGAGTGCTTTTCATCAATAGAAAAAAATGTAACTCAGATACTGGAGTCTTTTGCTTGTTTTTAATAAGTACTTAGGGAAACTTGTGGTTTTCTTTGAAAAGTGTGTTAATGAAAAGCTCTCTAGGAAGCAGCGTGCAGGTCTGACAAGCTTGATTTTGTCTGCATCTTTGGTCTGGTAGAGTATTTAGCCTGTTAATAGGTAGGAGTTTCTTTTTCTCATTAGAATTAGATGCTTTATTGCTCCATGATAAGGTTTGGAATTACATGAGGCTGCTGTGACTTGGTGGAAATTCCTGTCGTAGGCTCTCAATTATATTATAACAATAGAAGTTTTAACAAGCTAAGCCTGATACTGTAATTAAGAGTGTGTGGGCACACCCTGGCACACTTGCCAAGAGTGCAAAAAGCCCAAAAGGTCCAGTAGCCTTTTCCTGAGCAGCAGGACAACCTGTGTTCATCCCTCTGCAAATTTTATTTTAAATTTTATATCAGCATAAAGTGCATTTTAACCTGAATGTGTGTTAACACTGATGCTGTTTTGGCATGCCATTGGTGTTGTGTTTATAAATACAGCTACAGTGTAGTCTGTGCTTGGAGAATAACTGGGGGAGCCAGAAAACTGAACGTCATTATCAAAGCAAGCTTCTGGAACTTTTGGTTCCTGCAAACAAATAGAAATTTTGGATTTTTAAAATTAAACTGCATAGGCTGATGTTCACTGTTTCCTCACTGTTCCCTTCTAGAATGTAGTATTTTAATGGGAGAAGCAGAATTTACTTACACTGGAACTGATCCTTATTTTCATCCCATTGGTAGTGTTCCACATCTTTGCCATAAAAACTTGCACAAGGCAGCAGAAATGCTGCCTTTATCACGGTCAGTTTGGTGATTTTTTGATACATTTTTAATAAAGAGAGGTTTTAATTTTGGTTGTAGTTTAGTATTTAAAGTGTTGTCAGTGAAATGCTACAGTTGAATCAGAGAGAAGAAAAAACACTGCTTAATCTTCTCATCTGGAAGCCCAGTTCCAGGTTTGCTCTGGATTGTGTCAAATTCTAAATTCACCTAAAAATGTATTTTCTTTGCTTTGAAATGACTGGTGTTTGATTTGCCCTGTTCTTTAATTAGGATGTTTCAGATGAAAAATTAAATGTGGTACTTGGGGCTTCCTGTCAGTAAAACTGGCCATGCCAAGTATTTTCTGTTGAGTAATATTTGAGTCTAATTGATAATCTTTATGTGGATAATAAGATTTTTTTTTACATATATATACATACACATACATTTTCTTGTGGTTTTTTGTGTGCTATTAAGAAATCAGATGTGTATTAAAAAGTTCATTAATATCTTTCAGGTGGTCTTGAAGGGGGATAACTCAACTCAGTTAGTGCAAGATGACCAAGTGAAAGGACCTCTAAGAGTATGTATATTGCATGCCTGCTTTTGGTAATCACATAAATTTCTAAAACTCTTAAATTTTGATATTGTTTAGGTGGGTACCTATTCTTCAGGATTGAAATCAACAGAAGGAGGTTCATCACTTTAGATGAGATGGGTTCTGAGGAATTAGTCTTAATTTTTGTAGCTATTTATGCTTCTCTGTGTAGTGTACTTGATACAGTTTTGCCTGCACAGGGATTTTTGTGTCTTCTCATAGGATGCAAAACTTCTTATAAATAATGAAATGTTGAAACTTCTCAGAAGTAATTAACAACTTGAGTGCCAAGCCACGTTCAAGCCCATTAGACAAGAGAAAATACAATTACTCAGTGTTTTAGAATAGTTGATGTATTGTATATAAAAAGGTGTTTGTATTTTCATTCTGTGTAACAGTTGTGTGTTAAAAGGCAGAGCTGTGTTATAAACACTGAATGCAAATAGAGTTCTCCAGAGAAGGTCATCTTGCTTGTATTTGTCTTTTTTGTGTTGCTCCTGCAGGAGTACCAGGGCTGCTACTGAAATTCTGATCTAGCTGGCAGTAGAACTGTGTTTAAAGAATAAGAAATAGTGTTAATTGAATGATTATCATTAATAAATTAATAACTCTGGATATTTGTTTTCTGTTGCCCTTCTATTTCTTGAGCTGATGAAATCATGCTGAATTTAGGTGTTCTGTGTTTCTCAATGCTTTAGTGTCTAATTGTAGTTCAGCCTTCCCTGTTCTTACCTGCACAGCAACTAAACTTTCAAAGCACCATTTAGCTAAACTGAGTCTCAAAAAGTAAATCTGGCTTGCTGGGAGGATCAGTGTGTTTTTCTCAGTTTTCTGAGTGTGGGCTTCCAGGTGACCTTGAGCTGCCCCTTGTTGCAGGTTGGAGCAATGGTTGAAACCAAAATGCCTGATGGATCTTTTCAGGAAGCAGTTATCAGCAAGCTGACAGATGCCAGTTGGTACACTGTAGGTGAGTGGCCACGTTTCATTTATGGGCTGTAATCTTTGAACAATCTATTTCTAATTATAGGTAACAATATCAGTAATTACATCAGTATTGCATGATCTGAGATAGTTTTTGGAGGAGACTTTTTTTTTAAAGTTATCCACATCTTGATTCCTTTTCCATTTCAAGTAGGATAATAATTAACTGATGCTCAGGGAGGCTTTTGCACGGGTAATTGCAGGGCTGAATAATCAAGTTTTATTTGACACAATGTACCTGTAATGGTAGCAGTTGCACTCACTGAAATTCAGAATAATTTTTGCAGATTTTAAGACACAAACCTTGTAAAATCATTTTTACAGCTGAAAATCTGTGGCATGAAATGAATGACTGAAATATATGAGCCTCCTTGCACTGTATGCAAGCTTGTATACAAGAAAAACATGGACAGAAGACAAAATCGATTTCTTTTTAAGAGAAGAATCAACCTGCCACACAATAAAAAGAAAAGAGGAGACATTAATTTATAATGTGAATAGCTGTTTCATTTAATGAAATTTTCAAATAAGGATCTAAAGTGAAATAGAAGACTACTTTTCTCCTCATGTTGGAGGCTCATGTGGTGTTCAGTTGTTGAAATAGAAAGTTCAGAATGCAGGGTCAGCGAAATGTCAGTGTTGAACAAGAATTCATTGTTAGACAAATTTTCTTATTTTCAATAATTCTGATCTCCAGGTTTTTCTGAAACAGCTTTAAGAACAGAATGACAAAACTCAGCAACATTCAAGTAGTAGTATATAAGCAAATTGTAAAAGGGCAGTATTTGAATCAGAGAGCTTTGCAAGCACCCATCCTTTTTTTGCACAACCTTCTTAGAGCAGAGGAGTCTTCTATTCCCTAATAGCTGCCTAGAAGGAACATGCTCCTTTTAATTGTCCTGTACATGCTACTCTTGGGCATTGCTTTGGAGATTAGTACTTGTAAATCTAAACTATGTGTTTCTCATTAGCTGCCTTGGGTACCAAATCTATTCAGCTTTACTTCATATTCTTCCATCCTCTCTTGAGGAGTCCTCTGTCCCATGAACTCTTAATCATTTTGGTTCATTAACCCCTTTTTAAGATTTAAATAAGCTGTTTTCAGTAATTCAGCATTTCCTTTGCAGTAGGTGAGGTTATGTCGTCTTTGGTGGGATCAGGATAAAGCTCTGCAGATAATTTGGAAGGATTTATTGCTTTATGATTATTATTGTTAGTGAGTGCTTTAACTCTAAGCTGGTTGACAAAGCTCACTGTTCTTTGCCTTTTTCTTCAGGATTATAACATTGCTGTAAAATTGTAGTGGATGTCAGGTCAAGGAGGAAAGGCAGGATTATTTTGGAGTGCAGAAGATTTAAAATCTGCTTAGTTTAGTACTATGATGTGACATACTTGAGGTAGAGCCCTGGACCTTTAACTTCTCTTTACAGTTTTTCAAAGGTTCACCATTCTGTTACAGAAGTGATAAGAAACACAGTCTTGCACAATTTCATGGTTTATGAGTTAGCACTTTAATTGTAGAACTCCTAACTTATTTCAGTTTTCAAGTAGCACTTTCAGCTAATTCTGTTTGAATTTGGGCCAGAAGACATTTGTGTTCTTACATTTGACATGTGAACTTTGAATCCCTTGTTTGGGGATAAGTTTTGTCCGCATTTCCTTTTTTTCTTTTTTATTTTCTTCCCCCACCCCCCCTTTTCTTTTGAGCAGTGCATTTCTGCCAAAAAATCTTTACTTGATGAGCAGGAAATTTGAACAGTGAATAAATGCTCTGCCCTGTATTAATGGATTGTTGTTTATATTTAACAACTTGTTGAACTCTCTCCAATTATGTGAAAGAGAAATCATGCATGCCATGATTTTAACTTCACACATTTATTAAAGTGCAGTTCCTCAGAAACTTCCACCAGTGGATTAATTAACTACTGTAATTTTCTTTCCCCAAACAATATTTTTTGACAGGCAGAATGAAGAAAGTAAAATATGTTTTCCATGTGCAAATATGTTAAGATTGCTAGGATTTTGTAAAAATTTGGACCTCAGGGGGGATTTAAGTAATTGTATGGTAAATGACCATGCAGAGCTGTTACATGTTACTTTCACTATGAAAATACAATTGTAATTGTTGGATTTAGATCTTAGGAACATTTTATGAGTTCTCTGTGGTGGATTGCTTGTTGGGAGTTGAAAGCACAGATAACATTGACCAGTGTAAGCAGATTATCAAGTCTGCATCATGACTCTTCTGCAGTTAAAACTGGGAGAGTGTTCTAGGTTGAGTACAGGAATACTGACATGTGAAAAATTAACCTTATCTTTTGCCTGCTGCTTCCATTGTGTCTTTGCAGAAAGTTTGGGATAGATATGAGATGTAGATTTATGTTGCTGGTAAAGCAGACAGTTGAATTGGTTGCTGGTGGGTGTGCTGCTGCACAGCCTTCCTGACTGATGCAGTCCCAGCTGAAGAGCTGAGAGGGAAGTGGATTAACCAGAGTCCAGGTTTACAGGATAACTTCCTCAACATTTTGAGATGGAAAGCACAAGGGAAAGCTTGTATTTCAGTAGTTTGTGCATTTCCCTTACTGTTTATTCTCTATGTTATCTAACATCTCTGTCTTAGTGATCTAAAAGCAAACTGATCTCTGGCTAGTGAAACCAGGGATATAAACAGGCAAACATTTTCAGAGTATTAAGTACAGATGTGCAAAAAATGCCTAAACAAACTGCCTGTGTGTCTAGTGAGAAGTGATGATGTTCATTTTTGCATATCAGTTCCTCTGTTTCATTTAGGGATGTAAAGGACAGAAGTCACCTGAAACAACTTTGCTTTGGTCAATAAATTGAACCAGTAGAAGTGCAGAGTTTGCTGTAACAGGCTGCTTTGCCACCACTATAATGCAAGAGCCACAGTGATGATCAGTTTGTGTATTTCAACAGTATCTCCTGTCTATTAATGGTGTTCATGTACCCAGAATAAACAAGGCTTTATTTTTATTGTAGCTTCAAGAGAATCACTTTTTGATCTCTTTTTATATGACAATGATGTTAATCTAGCCATGTAGTCCTATTGAACTTTTCAGCTGTGATTCGGAAATACTTCTGAAATTACCTTTGAAATTCAGCTTTTCAGGATAAGCAGGTGAAGAAGCAAAAGCTGTTTGGAGTGGAAGTTTAAAAGTGTCTGGGAAATGGCACTGCACAAGGCACTCGTCAAATCCAAAGTGATGTGACACTAATAGGGGTTTAAGTTCTTTGGTTAACAAATGGCTCAGTTGGACCTGATGATTTTACTAAGTGATTCTATGATTCGATGATGTTTGTCTTTAGAATGCAGTTATCTAAACTGAACTTCCTTAATTTACAAATTACTAAGTGCTGCATTGATGCTTTTGAAGTGCTGAATATATTGTTAGGTGATAATTGCATAGAATGAAAATGGTTTGTCAGATCTGCTTTAGCTGGACAAGGTTTGAATTACAGTTTACTGAGTGTACCATCCACCTGATTCTTTGGTAACTTGCAAAATGCTTCAGGTAAATACTGAAATAATGTCTGAAATGACTGACAAAGAAACCACAACCCGGACCACACCTTACAAAGTGCATACTTGTATTTTCCTTCTCTCACACTCTGCCTGGAGTCTTACAAGCATTACCAGAATTTCAGAAAACATAAATCCTTATGTAGATGTTCTTTGAGGAAACACTTTTGTATCACTTCTGCACAGAACTAGAAGTGATGTAATACGTATATAAAAGTGAGAAACAGGATTTCATTTGAGCAAGCATTCAGGAGTTGCTGTTAGAATGGCCTGGTTTATATTGCCCCATGTCATCTCTCCTTTGACAAAACTCAGGTCAGTAATCTGTGTGTGCTTAGGTCTCTTTTCATTATGTAATATAATAATTTCTACAACTTTAAGCAAGGTTAAACAAAAACAGATCAAATACATTGAGCTTTGTATTTTGCTAGGTAGCCTAATGGAAAAATGTTTCTAAAGAAAGAAATAAACAACATGTATTAACTTTCAGTAATGTTTCCTCTGAAATGAGTAGGAAATAGGAGAGGGAAACTGTGAGAGGTCTTTGCAGTTTAGAGAGAAAGGGAATGTGATTCTTTACTTTTTGAGACTTATGCCTTTCAGACACTTCTGAGGCACCTCAGTGAGCCCCACAGCTCTGCTGGTGGCTTCTTCCTCTCGTGTGTAGTCATGGTGGCAGTTTCCAGGAAATGGTGACTTGAGTGTGCTGAGAGGAGTTAGAGACCTGGGTGCTTGTTCTGGGAATGAAGTGTAGTGGCAGCCACCAACTGCATTCACCTCACATTACTGTGGTGGTGAGGTCACGGAAATTAAAGATACTGAGGGTTTGGTTTTAATCATCTTGCATGTTCCATGGATTTTGAAAATTCCAGTTCTTAATGTTGAGGCTATTCATCAGCAAATGAGCCAACATTGCTCCTGAAGTCCTGGGACATCAGGGTTGCTAACAGGAGCTATTTACAGTCAGAATTGACTATTTTTAAAAGAAGTTTTCTTGTGATGTTTTGTGGAGATATTTATGCTAAGAGGAAAAATAGGCTTGGTCCTGAGTCCACCACAGCTGTAAGCTCTTACTCCAAGGGTGATGGGAGCTCTCAGTGCCCCCACAGCCAGCTGAGTCCATCCATGCCAGAGAGCTGTTGGTTTGTCCCTCCAGAGCTTGACCAGCACCCATCCTGTGCTGTGTGCCTGGCACTGGCCATGTCTGCAGGGCTGGTCTGACCAGTTCCCAGCATCCTGTTGAGCTCCACGTGGCAGAAGCATCATCTCTGGGCTGTGCATGTGTCATCCAGGAATCCAGAACCACAGGTGTTTGCCTCCACTTGGCTGGTGTTCTCTACCACCATGACCCACCATGAATTTGTTCTTTTTCTCTTCAAAATTTGCTTGTGTGGATTTTGAGGAAACCCCGTTATTTGTCCAGAGCCCTTCCATGGGATGTGTTGTTTAAGTGCACCTGAGGCACATAAAAATGCTGCAGTAGCTCTGTTGGTTGCTTTCTGAATCTAGCAAAAAAGAACAGCACTATGTGTTGTGTTTACATAGTGTTTAGGGAACAGGTGTGTAGAGGAGCAAGATTTTGTAGTGAAAAATATTTTAAAGTAGAACCTTGTTACAAATCAACTGGACTGAACCTTTGCTTATAAAATCACCTTTGTTACCATGTGAACTGTGTGTTAAAAATACTTTAAAATTGTGTACAAACAATACTCTAGGGAAAGCAAGGAGGTAGAATATTTTCTCTAATCTCTTTATGAGTAACAATAGTAAGATTAACATTTCAGGAAAAGTAGTTTCAGGCAGCAGGCTTTTGTCTGTGAGGTGATAGTTTTCTATGAGTAGAGTCAAAGGCCACTCAAATTTCCCTGTTTTCTGGGATATTTCAAATAATTTTTATAGGAGGAACTTTGGCTCATTTAAAATAATTTTAAAAATAGTAAATTTGAGTTGTGTGGTCTCTCAGTAGCACAGTACAGTGCAGTACTTGCTCTTAAGTCCTTGTACAGTGATGAATCAGTACTACAGCCCTTGTCTACCAGGCCATTCAACAAACATTGCACAGCTGCTGGTACTTTCTATATTGTTTCCACATCTAAACCCCAAATACCTGCAAAATCTGCACACATTAGTCGAGATATTCATAGACAGCATCTCCTGTAGTTCAAAAATTGCTGCTTTGCCAGGCAGCCAGTGAGAATAATTCAGTGTGCACAGTCACACTGGAACAGCTTTAATTTGTGGTAGGTACTTTCATTTCATTGTCTTGGTGACTTAGAAGTTTCTCAGTGGGTTGGGAAACGAGACAAAATTGTCTCCTTGCAGTGCAGTGTAGACTCTAATCTCTCTTGGCTTGGGCAGCAGCAGTAACACAACTTGTTGGATTTGAAGTTTGCAAGATGCAGCCTTGAGGGTTGTTTTGCCTGTGCACTTGTGTGTCACAGAGCTGCCTTGCTGGTAACACTGGTGGCTCTGTGGGAGTCATCTCATAACTGCTATGAGGATGTTCTCTCTAGAGTTCTGCTCTCTTCTCCTTTTTCAGTCTTCTTTTTTTTTTCTTATATCTATTTATAATATAGCTACATATATTTCTAAGCAAGATGTAGTCAAACTGATATGTAGTATTTTGTGACAAGCTTCTTCACAGTTCCTAAAAATTATTTTGATTAGTTGACTGGTTAATATTGTATATTTAAATACATGAAAACCAAACTTGAGACAGCCTTATTGTAAAGCCAGGGTTAGTGGATTTTTGGTGATGGTGTATACAAGTCTGCTGCAGACAGGCTATGGAAGATACCAGCTCATCAATAGTGAGTTTAAAGTTGCACTTTTTAGTGCATTTTTGAGGTACTGAACTTTTAGTCAAAAATTTTTTAAATTCTTGCAAAGTCTTGTATTGATCACCACTTGGAAGTTTGTTTTTATTTTTCTGTCATAGATTAGGGTTGTGTAGATTTTTCACAAACAGAAAAAACCCAATTCTATTTCTTTCCTATTATGTTAGGCAAGGTCAAGATGCAGCAAAATTCTGAAAATTTCCATTTTATTGTCACTGTTTCAATATGCTCTGTATGGAGCATATTGGACTCAGTTCTTGGGACTAGACCAAGCATTATGGCAGAGACTGTTCCTCCAGGTTGTGCTGCTTACTCATCTCTTTTCCCCTTCTGTCAGTGTTCCTCATTAGGGAACATGTTTGGAAGAAAGGGCTCTGCCCGGCAGAAATATCTCTTTTCTTTGCTTCATTCCCCTGATGTTCTGTTGACTGTTGGGCAGCGGGGAGCAATTCCCTGGCTAGTTTGTATCCTTCCCTTCCCAGAAATCAGCTGCTGCGCCCTGTTTCCCCAGCAAGCCCCTGCCCACTGCCAGATGAGGCAATGGGAGGACCTCAAGGGCTTCTGCTTTTTCACCCTTGTTTTTTTGGAAAGACAGGACTGTAATTTCCTCTTTAGAGATGAGAATCGTGATGCTGTAAACACATCCTTTGATGACTTCACTGTGTGTGTGTGTGTGGATGGGGAGATGTCTCCTTGTCTTCTGTTCCTGTTTCCTGCCCTCTCCCTGCCCAGTGAATTCTTCCTTATAAACACAACCTTTAGGATTTTTGCTTTTGAAGAATTTGGAGTTGTAGCAATAACCTGTTGAAGGAATTAAGTAATTGATACAAGTTTTTCAACATTAATTTAAAAGTTTTTAGTTTGATTGTTAGTTCTAGGCATTTTAGCTAAACAGCCTTGCTTCTGGATGAGATTAAAAAGAGGAATAAATTTGCAGCTTAGAGTGTATTAAGTTCCTCTGACATGACTGTTATCACAGCTTCAAAATATCTCATAGCCAAAAACTCTGCCATCTGCCTTACTGCTTATATTTACAGATTCCTTAATATTTGATACTGTGCCTTGGAAAGAGATTCCTTTAAATCCTCTAGGACTAGCATTAGAGTCATGCACAGGGCCACATGTATATGAACAGTACTTGGGCATAGCAGATTTTTCTGAAGAGTGAGATGGCAACCACAAGGCCTATTTAGTTTAAGAAAGGCTTATATTTTTAAAGGTGCTGAGTTTATCAGTGTGAGTTTCTGATTGCCCTTTCAGTAAGGCACAGTCAAGTGTTTTCCCTAGAGGAGAAGCAAGTTTGGAGTAGCTACAATTACGAAACACTTCAAGCATCATGATTAATTGGAGAGACTCCTTACTTGCCTCCACCTTAGTAACTCAAATAATTGATATTTTCGTATGACAAATGGTGCTATCCTTTCTCCATTGAAACTTATTAAAGTGATCACTTATGTAGATAAGGAAATCTTTCTGTTTATGCTGTTCTTTTACACTTTGTTGTTCTGCAATGATATTTTGCTCCAAGTTCTGCAGCTATGCTGGCAGTTGCAGGTGCTTTGTACCTGTCCACAACATAAATTGTTCCTCTTGATTGTCCTAATTTGCTTATGTGTCTTAATTTGAGTAAAGTATATTTTACTGAGGGTATTTTACTTAACCTTCAGTATTTATAACATTTTATCTTTCAAGGGTGAAAAACTGGTATATGTCATCTGGTTTATGAACAGTTTACCTGATTTATCCCTCTACTGGACTAGCTCTAAATAAATGGATAGAGCTTCCAGTTTTGGAGATAATAAATAAAAAGAAGCAGTTTAGTTCTATTGTGAAGTATTAGGTTTTGTTTGCTTTTTTCCAATCAAGTTATCAAGTTGCCAATCACCAGCCATTTGTCCCCTAAAATGATTATTCTTGAAAATGTAGTAGTTGGAGATTTTTGGAAGGGGAAAAGTTAATTGTTTTGTGTGTACAAGTGTTGTAAGCCATTAAGATAATTTGATAGTGAAGCATATGGAGCATACCACAGCAGTATTTACTCTGAAGATGGAGGAACCTTAAAGCTTATCTTATCCAGCTTAATTAATTTTATAAGTATGCCAAAATTACCATACTGCTATGCACAGCACTTGAAACTTTCTTTCACTAGTGCACAAAGCCTGCTTCAAGTAGTTTAAATATAGAGAAGTGTTCTCTTCTGCCCTTTGACCCCATAGAAATAAACTTGTACCTTGCTGAGATTCCAGCCTGCAGCCACCTGGGCTCTGCTCCTTGCAGTCAGGGGCAATTGGTAACTTTGCTTTCCTTCTCTTCAAGGAGATTTTCATGAAGAGGTTTTGTTTAAACTGAAGAGTAGATCTTTCTCAGGCAAAGCTTGCAGTAGCCTCATAGCATTCCATCCTCCTTCTGCTGTGTATTGTTGGGAATTGATGGAACTTCCTATTCATGAGATATAACACAACAGGATGTGTACTAAATATTCCTTCTGAAGTGGTCAGACTTGGAATTGCAGGTTTTCAGTATCTTAATCTGTTTGTAAAATGGCTTTGATAGTGTAGCAAAAACTTATCAGAAACTTGTTTTTCTTTCCATTGATCTTTTTGTGGGATTGCTCATAGCAAGAGGAGAAGTAAAAGGTACCACATTTATTAAATGATAAGTAAGGAATAAATATATAGGATAGGAAAAAAACCCCACAAAACCAGACAAACCCCAGAGATTGCTAGATAATAGTAACTGGTGTGCAGCCAGGGCTGTGGTTTGAAATGTGCAGTTGTATTGATAAGAAGAATGTCTAAATTACACTGAGACTTTTGCATCCAAAGCCTTACTTTGTCCTGGCTTGAATCTCTGTGTGAAAATGTATTCCAAGAATGAATCCTCAATGCTGACTTCCTTTTTGCTTGTGGACTAAAGAGTGAGTAAATTAGGCTTGAAAGTGATGTTTTAGAGAATGTTCTTGATTGTGAGATAAGCAGTAGGCTTGGGATAGAGGTCTGATCAGCTTGTGCTGATGTGTTTCCTTGGCTTTCACCCTAGTTTTTGATGATGGTGATGAAAGGACCTTGAGACGAACTTCATTATGCTTGAAGGGAGAAAGGCACTTTGCAGAAAGTGAGGTAAGACAATGGTGGACATGGAATTAAAACGTAGTAGTTAATTCATGTCTTTTTTATATCAAGATATTGCAAACCATGGTTGTTTCCTGCTTTTCCATGTAGACACTTGATCAACTGCCACTAACCAATCCAGAGCACTTTGGAACTCCAGTTATTGGGAAGAAATCTAATAGAGGGAGAAGATCTTCTCTTCCTGTGTGAGTTTTGAGTGTTCTGCTTTTCCTTTAGTGTCCTTTGCTAGTCAATGGGAAGCAGTCCCACTGAAGCTGCAGTGGTCTGAATGCTCTGTCACCAGAATTTTGTGCACAGCTGATAGAAATGGTCATATGCTGGCAATATTATGAAATTGAAGGGTTTTATTTCCTGTAGTACCCTTAAGAACATTTATGCTTCTTTCATCTAATCAGAAATGTAGGGTTTTTAACCTTCTTTATACTGGACACAGTAAAATAAAAAAGGTGCTTTTTAATTTTTGGGGTAGAGAGCATTTCTCTTTGTTTCATGTCTGTGCACAATCAAAACCTGAGTCATGTCTCCAATTGTGTAACATGATGCTGTTGTAAAATACTGCTACTTGGAAAGAATTCCTACAAAATTCCTCTTACTGAGTAAGTGCACTTAATATTTAAGTGTATTTCAAGCAGTTTCAGCTCTTAAAATTATAACTGTTTTTGAAGCTTTGCAAAATAGGAAGACAAATCTTCTTGTAAGCTCTTTTTGTTTTTCAAGTAGTAACTTCAGACAAACTTTAAAATATTATACATTTTGATAATTCAGTACTGAAGATGAAAAGGAAGAAGAAAGTAGTGAAGAAGAGGATGAAGATAAGAGGCGCCTCAACGATGAATTGCTTGGCAAGGTTGTGAGTGTGACTTGTAATTCAGAGAAGGCAGACTGGTACCCAGCTTTGGTGAGTTCCTTTTGCAGCAAAGCTGTGAATGTAGTCAGGCTAAGCTCTACTCCCATGTTTGCTAAAAATACAAGTGTTTTGCAGTATCTATGAAGAGTAGGAAAGCAGAGATTAACATTTATGTGTAAGTTACAGTTTCGTGGCGTTAAAGTGTTTTAGAACTGAATACAAAATGATCAGTGTGTAATGATACTTTACTTCTAAAAATAAAATATGTTAGGACTTGCAATCTCAGGCAGTTTAGGAGGATCTAAATTTATGATTTTTAATTGCAGTGGGATTTAATTTTTTTTAATGTAATTGGTTTTTTTCCCTAGACTTTCAGTTTTATGAAATACTCATTTCTTTCATGTTTGCATTTGTACCAGTGGTCAGTTACTCTAGGAGCAGGTGTTGGTGCTTATTTTTGACTGTCAATAAATGATACAGCTGTTCATTGCCACTGCTGATAATAAATATACATTAAATAAGTCCAAGTTCAAGTAGATTTATATTGTAAAGGCAGACACTTTGCATCTTACTGATGCAAAAAAAGTTTACGTGTGCATATTAAAAAATGCTTTCTGTAGAAAACTTTGGTATTTTCAGACATGGTGTAATGTAGGGTGAACAGTTGACACTGCCCTATCCACCTTTATCTGCCTGAATTTAAAATATGGTATTGTACATGTTCTGGTTGTAGCTCCCTTTACTAATGACAGATTTTTATTTGACATAGTTCTTAACTGGTGGGTTAAGTTCTTGGAGGTCATATATTTGCATTTAACATCTTCTGCTTGTATATGATCTAAAGCAAAACATAAACTTGTTCTGTTTGTGGTAATACAAATGCTGCAAATGCATTTTTATCACTTTCTTTAGACCTAGAGATGATACTGCTGTGGAAGGACGTGCTGGGTTTCACGGTGGTTTATATTATCCACACCACAGTAAACAAAACAAACCAAAAACTAACTTAAATCTCAGTTTAAATGCCAAAAATCAGAAGCTGGTATAAAATAAGTGGGTTTGTGACTTTTTAAATTGATGCTTTTAAAAAATTTTGTGTGAACAATAATAAAAAAAGCAGAGTGAATGAACAGGGTCCTGTGATGTGACCTCAGTAGATCAGTTTTCAAATGAAATTTTTGACTTTTTTGGCTTGTATATAACAAGTCAATAGTTTGGGGTAAATTGTTTCTTGAAATTTGTTTTTGTTGGCCTTAGTAGTATAACTCGAAGTAGGTTTGTTTGCTCAGTACTGGAAATATAATAGAAGAAACAGAAAACAGCAGTTTTCCTGCAGTCTATCTTTCTTTCCCTTCAAGATCAGCTCTTTTTTTTT
>VXAX01000405.1:293441-331800 GCA_013399835.1 Leptocoma aspasia | reverse complement strand
TTTTTTTTTTTTTTTTTTCCGTGCGGAAGAGAATGTAAGTAATGCCGGTTAGCCGCGGCCGCCGCGCGGGGAGAGAGAGCGAACGCGAGCGAATATTTGGAAGTCAGGCTGAAAATATGTCCAGGCAGTGGGCAGATTAGATAGAAAGGAAGTAAAACCATTTTACTTTTGAAAGAATGCAGCTGCTAGGTAAGGATCGTGTGCTTGAATCTGTGATGTGAGCCCGGTGGTTGGGGATGGGGGTTTGACTTGGGTTTCTGATCTGGGAACTGTCTGGTGGAGCTTGCAGCCGGGGGAGATCTTTCCAGGTTTAAAAGGAAAAAAAAAATACAATAAAAATCTATTTTTAGGTGTGAATTTTATACTCGGGTATCAGTGGTTTGGAAAATGGAGTAGATGTCTGTGTAAGAATAATGGTATGATAAGATGAATCTGAGATAAATGTATGCAGAAGTGTAAAATCCTCTGGGTTTTTCCCTCTGTTTGCAGTGAAAAAGACTGAATAGGCCACATTTTGCAGGGTGTGAACTGTTGCAGTCTGTATTGCTCTGTCTGTATTAACATTGGTTAAAATTTCAGAGTATCAGTCACTGAAAATCGAGGATTGCTGTACTAGTTTTCTAGTATCCATTTTTATTATCATTTTTCATGCCTATTGCATAAAATGCTGTGTTTCAAACAAAGAAGGGGGAGGGGGAAGCTTGGTGGTTTAAAAAAAAGAAAAAAAGGCATTCCTGTAAAAGAAATAGAGATTATTTTTAAAGAAGGATGTTAATGTGAAATAGTGAAGCAAAGGATTCAAGACAGGTGGATGTGCTGATAGGAGAAGCTGTGGAATCCATTATTTCCAGGTGACAAGTAGGAATGTAAGGTGAGCATCTTCATGCTGAAGCTGTGTAGCAGAGGGTAGATATGAATCTTTTTAGATAATGTCAGAGCAGAACTGTCATGATGGCCCATTAAATCAAATTCCTGGTTCAGCGGTTAGAATACATATTTTTAATTGTGGGCCGTGCTAGATATTGCAACAGACAACATTTAGGGAATTTAAGGAATTTCTGTTTTCTTTTCCCTTAGAAAGGCAATAACACTAGCTGCAGAGAGAATCGACAAGTGAGTGATTGGGGGGTTTTTTGCCTGCATTTGAATACAGATGTTGAATTACTGAAATTTTACATTTTTTGGAGTGCTTCCTTTTATTAATCAAGGTCAAAAATTGCTTCTGTCCATCCTCTCCCAGAATATTCTCAGTGGGCTTTTTGTTTTAGAACTGTAATTGGTTATATTATTAGAGATGGGAGTGAGATTATTAAGAATGCCTTTTTATTTCCCCCCATTCCCATCTTTTGGTCTGCACAGCAGCTTTGCTGTCAGGGCCTGTCCAGCTGCTGCCCAGCCATGATAGACCATCATTAAATAATCAAATGGACACAGACCTACTTAATATATAATCACAGGATAAAGTCAGTCAGAAAAGTCTAATTCTGGAATGGAAAGGATCCTATTTCTCTGAAGTAGGATCTTTTATAATGATAACAGAGCAGAGAGATCTGCTGTAGCTGGTGACATTAGATCCTGCCATTTTTCCAGTAGCTGGCTTAAAAATCTGCAACTTTGTTTTTGACAGAAACTGCCTTTCTAAGTGTGTTGCCTTTTATGACATCCTTAAGAGGTGGTAGAATTGGTACCACTGGGTTTCCAGGCTTTCCATGGCTTTTGTAAGCTCAGGAGGGGGAGCAAACACAGGGTTGGTTTGGTGCTCCTCCTCCTCACCCGTGGTGAATGACTTGTGTGGTCCAGAGTTGACTGGGAAGGAGGACAATGTGGAAATTACTTGTCATGCACTCTAACAGGGATGGCATTACACAGAGCTACTCAGCATGTTCAGATTGCTGGAATTTTGGTGATACATGGTGCAACTCAGGATTATTTTCCTTTAGCAACTAAGATTTTAATAACACATTTCATAAAAAGTGAAAAAATCCAGAGGTATTGGAAAAAAATGCTTCATTGAATGAAAATTAAAAGAATCATTCCATTAATTTGAATCCAGATAAAAATCTGGATATTGCTTTTGCTTCTTACCCAGTTTTCAACATGTCAGAGTAAGATAGTCAACTGTGTTTGGAGGGTGCATTTGGCAGTCTATGCACTGCAGCTAAAAGGAAAGAAAATCTTAACTCCAGTATCTCCACATAGAAACAAAAGCTTTTGGAACATTGAACATTACCTGATTTTTATTCAAAACAGGTTGTATCTACTAGTGTATTTGCTTGTCTTTAAGTTGTTCTGTCAGGGAAAAAGAAAGAAGAATCTAATCTAAACATAAAGTAGTGAAGTGAAGGATTCCAGACAGTTAAATGTGATGGTAGGAGAAGCTGTGGAATCCACTGTGATCCATCACATTTGATTCTCAAGCTTAAACATTCAAATACTCCCTGTTTTACAAGGGGATGTGTAAGCAACATTTGGACTTGGCTCTGTCTCCCTGTAAGCCATTCTGATTTTGTTAGAATGAAGACCTTAACATGCAGTTATTTCAAATATCTTTTCAGTACACGTTCTTAACAGATACATTCACTTAAGACCAGAGTAAAGGCAAAGAATTTCTTCAGAAAAAAATTCCAGCTAGCTGGTCTCCATGGCTCATTGAGGGAAGAGTTGTGGCACCTCCAGGTGTTTGCTAAGAGGGATTTTCTTCAAGGCTTATTTCTGACAGTCACCTGGAGGATGTCTGTGTAGCATGTTTAATGGGGTGCATTCATTTAACCTTTTTAAGGTTCTTGCATCACAACGGCATCAAAAAAATCAGTCACAGTTGCTTTACACTTTTGAAAAGGGAAGATGCCAGAGGCATTTTCCAGTGTTCCTATTCTGCACATAAGCAAGGATTTCAGTTCTCATCATAAGTTATTACCATATATTTTATAGCATTAAGTCCATAAAGGAAGGATGAGAAATCCGTGATGTGTTTTAGGAGGCTTGAAATTCCTACAAATAATCAGTAGTCAACTATTAAAATATTTACATTTTGCTTCAAAATAATTCTTGTTCCCTGTATAGACTTTGCTCTAAGTAACTGTGGGAGATCACATAAAATCATACCCAAATTGCCATGCCTGTTGCAACCTATTTGTATTTTAAAATAACATTGAAATAGCTGACTCTGGAAGTTACATACAGGAAAACAGTCATTTCAAAGTTAATGAAGGGTGAAATCCAGAAAGAAGTGGTTTATTAGATACTCAGAAAAAATTATTTCCTGTGAGGATGGTGAGGCCCTGGCACAGGTTGCCCAGAGAAGCTGTGGCTGTCCCATCCCTGGGACTGTCCAAGGCCAGGTTGGATGAGGCTTGGAGCAACCTGGTCTGGTGGAAGATGTCCCTGCCCATGGCAGGAGATGGAACAAGATGGTTTTTTAGGTCCCTTCCAATCCAAACCATTCTAAGATTCTGTGATTTATATATATAAAACCCCCTAAGCAGCTGTGATATGTAATGCACAGCATAGCCTTCAAAAATAGCTGAACATTGATTAACTAATCCTCCTTCTCATGCATGTGTGCATTTGTAGGTGTTCTGGCTACTGTGAAGCACAGCCTGCATCATGCCATGCACAAATGTTCTTTAAAGCCTTTCTTGCTCACAGTTTTATGCAAAGAGGCATTCTCAGAATGTCACTCCAAGAGAAGTTGCAAACTGAGGCGCAGCTCTGGAGTGAGTCATTGTTGGTTTGTGGAATTTCTGGTTTCTTGTTGGTACAAATTAACATTTTAAGACCATGCTCATCTCCACGTGGTTTAAAGCTGTTAACTTGTTGCAATCAGTTTAATTCTTGTCATTTCCTTAATTAGTTTTCAAGCTTGGCATTAGAAAGCAAATGCGCAAGTGATGAAATCTCATTGAAGCACTGTGAAGCAACAAAATTACATTAACTGTAATTCTGGCAGCTTGTCTTGATCATCTCCTCCTCTGAACTCCAAATCCTGTGTATGCTGCTCTTCCTCTTCACCTGCATTTCTGTCACAGAAGCGTTTGTGGTCTTGTCAGTCTATTTATAACATAAAAGAAAGATCTGTCCCTGGTAGCTCCACCTTGGATTGCCGGAGTTCAGGGCGTACGTGCTTGGAGATAAAGGTTCATTCTTTCTTTTTTAAAGAAACTATTTCATCCTTTGTGCTCCCACTCAGCTTTAAAGGTTGGCACCCACAGAAGCTTTAACATCTTTCTGTAGAGTAAATGATGAGTCAGGATGAACAGAGCCACGTTCTTCTTTAGAATCATGCTAAGGACAGAGGCAAAGCTCATGGTGAATTAGGTGGCTCGAAACCAAATGAAGCAAAACCAGTTACAAATGTTCTGCACATTCCTGTGTGCTTCGTGTTGCTGGTGCTTACCATATAGTTTTAGAAAATGAATGCTGATAGTGATGTTTGGAAGACCATAAGAAATGGAGTTGGGAAGGGAACATGTCCTTCATACAATGATAAAAAGATGTTCATGGTTGGTTTTATTGTTTTACTGTTTGCAGTGTTCCCTAGCAGATGTGGCCTGCTTGTCAGAAAGGAGGAAAAAAAATCTCAAACCCATAAAATTTCAATCTCGTAATTAGAAAAGGAGCATCTTGGAGATTTTTATTTATTTTCATTTAAATAAAATTCAGCTGCTCATCCTGAAACTAAAAAGTTTTTCTCATGTTGCATTTAGCTGTGGGTATTGGATGAACAGCAGAAAGGTCTCAGTTTTGAACTCTTGCAGCTTAAATTTTTCATGTTGGTTTTCCTCTCACTTGGACTTACCTTTGGCTACATTCTCCCCCTTTTTGCAACATTTGTATAAGCAAAAATGAAATGGAGAGACAGAACTCTCTTCAGTAACTGGTTTTAAACAATTATCACTGACCTAATTTATGCCTAGTCTAAAACAGGCACAAATGTCTGGATAGTAGCAGTGGATTTTGGAGAGTAGCACTGTCATGCTGTTCCTGCTGGCAATCAGTGCTGGGAATTTCAGCTCTCCATTTGCTGTCTGATGGTGATCACAGGTTGTGGCATCAGCATTTCTCAGGTGTTTCCTTGATATGGGTGCAGATTTACAGCAGTTTAGATGAACCCCCATGGCAGGGGGTTTGGGACTAGATGGTCTTTAAGGTCCATTTCCACCCCAGCTCATTCTGTAATTTTATGATGGCTGATGCATTTATATATCTATATTTTATGATGGCTGATATATTTAAGGTAAAACTCAACCAGAACACTCTTTGGAGTTCTTTAATGTCCAGTTCCAAACGGATAACCCTTGTAAAAAAATGACATCCTCATGTTGCAGTAAGCATATCCAGGAAGGGTTGGTCTTTCTCATTTTTGCTGGAAGCAAAATAACAGCTGATCCAAGATGTATTCCATGGTGTCAGTCACTCAGGTCTTACTCAAGTGACTTCTCAGAAGGATCTGGTGCCTGTTCTGGCATCAGTACCAGGCACAGTTCAGACTCCCTCTGTCAAGGGGCTCATACACCATCAACAGAGAGAAGCAGGTGCAGAATTTGGGATGTCTCACACAGGTGGATGATTATTGCAGCCAGGTTTTATGCCCCCACCCTGTAACATTTTTCATCTTTCCTTTTTGCTTTTCTTCAGATGAAAGTACTTGGTCTCAGTGGAAGGGTTTCTGGCTGCAAGATTGCTGTTTTAACGTGCATTTCTGCTGTTCTGACCCACAGTTGTGGCTTGGCATCGTGCCCACACAGAAGAAATGGCTTTAATTCAACTATTCAGAAATATTTCTGAATGTTTACTGTTACTAGATGTATTTAGTTTGCACAGTTTGAGCCCTATTGCCTTCAGTCAGTAAACATTACAGTAGATGGTAGAAATTTCTCGATGTTGAAGTTATTTTGCAGTCTAGATGGAGAGAAAAAAGCTGTGGTTTCTATAGCAATACTTCGCTGGATAACCTGGAAGAGCATGCTAATTCTATAGATAACTGTTTTTCCTTATATAATCCCTGTAATGTGCTGAGCAAATGGTAACTGATGCTGTACAGTGTTGTGATTACACATTTAATTTCCTCCAATTATTCCCAAAAAAAAAATTAATGAAGTAAGACACAGATATTGTCTCTGCCTGATTGTAGCTGAGCCCTGTTGGGTTTAGAAGCTCAGAATTCAGTGAAGCAGGCAGGGCTGGGATTCATTCTGATGCTGGGCAGATTGTTTGCTGCTTAGCAATCCACTAGCATGTACATCCCCATTTCCCTGCCTATCTCCTTGCCTTGAAGCTTAAAGTTTACGGAATGCAGAGATGACTGAAATCTAAATTGTTGTTCTGGTTTCCTTCTGGAACTGCTTGTCACTTTCCTGTTATTTTTAATGATGTAATGATAAGATTTTTTGACATGTACTGTACGTCTTTCCTTCAAGACAGCTGCAGCCTGCCTTGTGCAAACTGCCAGGCTGGCAGGAAGAAAGTGGCATGCAGAAAGCATTGCAGGGAAAAGGTTTTCCTTTTTTGGGGGGGTTTTTTGGGGTTTTGGTTGGTTGGTTGGTTTTTTTGTCTCTGCTAGAATCTCAAAATTCCATTAAGATACATAGACGTTATTTCCTTTGCCTGTCCCTTCCACCCCCCCCATAAACTTACTTTATTTTCAATAATTTTCACTGGAATAAAAGGAATATCTTTATTTCATGCTGTGGATTACTTGCCATAAAGTTAGTAAGTGTTTATCTCTTTGAGGCTTTACGTTGGAAAGGTAACACTAAGGAATTTATAATAATAATAAATTATAGAAGTGACTTTAAAGGTGTTTCCAAATATAAGCTGAAATCAAGTATTGGAGCTTAATTACACAACAAATACTGTCTGGAGCATCTCCAACAGGTACTGTTGGAGAAGGAATTGTTCTGCAGCCTGAGCTAAAGCTGGGATAAGGAAAATGAGTTAAACAAAAAAGCCTCAAACAAACAGAACCTAACCAAAAAACCCCTGGAATTCCTGTGAATTCTTTCAGTCTTGTAAATCCCAGACCTCTTCTGTGTTAGGCAGGTATGCTACATGTATTAGTGTTTTCATGTTGAGGGTCACTCATTCATTCTGTCATGGACTGATGCTTTCCCTGACCTGCATTTTCTTTTTTTCCTCCTGAGATACCACTTCAGTCTTCCTGAGTAAATTTTGTTTTCTGCATATTTCACCATTGCATGGGTTTAGGGCCAAATGGGAAGTGGTTTGGGTTTAGTTCTTGCTCTTAGGCTTTTGTACAAATAAATGGTTACTTTGCATATTTGCTGTTTTCATTTATGACTGCATTTATTTTCACAGCCTGAGGAAGAGCTTGATCCTGAAGAGAGGGACAACTTCCTCCAACAGCTTTACAAGTTTATGGAAGACAGAGGTAATACTGAATTTTCTTCCTTTTTTTTATCTCCAGTCCACTTCTTTAATGACACAGCACTTAAAGGGAACTCAAATCCTCCCTGAGGTGTTTTGGTTTTGTTTTGCTTTCACAAAGCCTTTTTTATGTTCACAATGCCTGTTAAGTAAGCCCTTGGTTGATTTCTGGTTGTGACAGCCATGGGTGAGAGCTCTGCTGCTGTTAATCCCAGGCTGGAAGCTCTGGAGTCTGTCCATGGATGGTGAAATCCAACCAGCAGAGAATGGAGATGTGCCACAAATGGAGCAGTGATACCTGAAGAGAGAACTTAGAAGATTCTATTTTATCCTACAGCTAGAACAATAAAATAGTGTATTTTAAATGTCTGTCTTTACAGAATTGAGACTTAATAAATTAGAATAGTTGAAGTCTTGGCTTCAGAGCTGTATCAGAAGTGCACGTGCTCTGCATAGGGAACAGGAGGTACCTGCTGTTGCATAAGGCATTTGCAGTTGTGACGAGACTGACACAAAAATGGAAGCTTTAAGCTCCTTTTTAAAAATATATATTCAAGCCTGCAGAGAGTTTTGTCTTTTAGAGTATACTGGTTTGATTAATTTTACTCATGAAGTCACCATTTCAATCCTGTATTTCAGATACTGTTTTCATCCTGCAGTAGCTTTGGTGTGGAGGTAGATTACAGGTGTAACTACTGCCCTTTTCCCTTTTTTTTTAATCTTTCTTTCTCTTGACAACAGTTACCTGAATGATATTTCTATAGCAGCACAGAGTGCAGGAAATGTTATTTGAATTTGAAATGACCAGAGCTAAGGATAAAACATTAAGTACTTGCAGAGTCTGAATATTTGCCCCTTTCTTTTTTTGAGGGGGGCAGGTTGTTGAAATTAATGGGGAAATCAAGCTGCCTTTGTAAAAGAGGGTCTGTGTGCCCTCTAATGAGGTGTGTTCTAGACCACAGAATCATAAAAGAGCAATTCAAAGGCTGTTCAGTATTGCCAGTTCTTATCATAGGTGTAGAAATTGAGCATGTATTATATAGCAAAGTGTTCTGGAGCTCATCCAATATAATTTTGAAGGCCTCCTGTGTATATAACCAGTGTTTCTGGAGAATAAGCTGCCTTAGCGGAATAAAAGGCTAAGTTGGGGGAAAAAAAAGAAATCACTCTGCTGCTGGGCTAATCCAGAGTTTTCCTTTCACGTAGCCTGATTCTTCCCACTTTGCTGTTTTCTTCCTTTCTCATTCTCTTTCTTAAACACTCACAGACTACAAAACAAGTATGGATGTCAGGACCATGTGAAGGCAGAAGAAGAAAGCATTTGTGTGCTGAATTTGAAGGCTCAGTCCATGAAATATTCTTTAAGCCAGTGGATTGAGCAATGTGCAGGACATTTTCAGGAGTGGGACTTTCCCCCCGCCTGTTCGCTTTTTATTTTCCTTCTCCATCCTTACAGCAAGATTTCTGTTCCCACCAGATTTGTTCTACATTCTCTTCTCTCAGTGTAAATGTTTTGATTCATGGAATCATGACAGTATTCCCAAAGTCCTATAAAATTATTTTAATGATTCCAAATATAATTGCATGAAGATGAGGGAAGATACAAAGCAGCAGGGAGGAGGTTTGGTATTCTTCCTTGCTGGGAGGATTATTGTCTACATATGCAGCCACTTGCCCTAAGTCACTTTTGGTTTCTCCTTTTGCAGATAATTAGTGTTCTTTGTGTCACAATTACTGTTCTTTATGTCACTGCCACCCAGCTGATCTGAGTTCTTTCTTTTCCCTGGAACTGTCCCAAATATTCATGTCCAGTCAGGGCCTTGTGTTTTTCCACATTCTGACAATTTGCCTGAGTGTCTCTTCCTAATCCAACATCTCTGCTTCTTCCTCATTCCTTTCAGCCCAGTGTTTTTATTTAGTCAATCTCTTCACACACTGCTCTATTCCAGCATTCCTCAGGTGTTCTCTGGAGCTTCCTGCAGTCCTGGCTGTCCTCCCTGCTCAGGAGAGGAGCAGTGGGATGCAGCCAGGTGGATGGGGGTTGTTAATAAACCTGGGGGGCTGATAAACGCCCCAGAGATAAAGATGCATTCAAAAGAGAGTGAAGCCTTAACTGGTGATTGGAATTTACTGACTTGGGAACATACTTTAAGCCATTGAATACAGATTTTAAAATGCAGAAGAATACTTGTAATAAAATGTGTGCTAAAGGAATGGAAGAGGCACCTTGCTGTTCTTTGGGATAACTTGTTTCTGTTTTATTTTATTCAGGTACTCCTATCAATAAACCACCAGTTCTGGGCTACAAGGACCTTAATCTCTTCAAACTTTTTAGGCTGGTTTATCAGCAGGGTGGGTGTGACAATGTAAGTGCTGGATGTTCCCTGAACTAAATGTGTCTGTTTATTCATATTTATGAATGATTGTCCAGAGAAGCTGGGGATACCCCAACCCTGGAAGTTTCAGGCCAGGTTGAACAGGGCTGGGAACAGCCTGGGATAGTGGAAGGTGTCCCTGCCCATGGGATGGGAAAAAACTGGATGTTTTTTAAGGTCCCTTCCAACCCAAACTGTTTAATGGTTATAAAAATCTTTGGCTTTTAGCTCTGTTAGATATTATTCCTTAATGTTCTTATTTAACAAAATCTGTAAACTTCCTTTTTTCTTTTTTTTCCCCCCAAAGATTGAGAGTGGTGCTGTATGGAAGCAAATTTATATGGACCTTGGCATTCCTATTTTGAACTCAGCTGCTTCCTACAATGTAAAAACTGCTTATAGAAAGTAAGTTCTTATACTGGATAATAGTGAAAACACTTTTCCTTTCTTTTTCCTAGTTGTAGCTTGTACAACATTCAAGCGATTTTTGATAGTAATAGACAGCAGCTGATATTCCTCAATTAATGAACAGTTCTGAGCATTTTCCAGTGCTGTTGTGGGGGAGAGGAGGAAGCAGTCAGGGCTGTAAGTTTCTGTTGCTCTAATACATCAGAATTCTGGTCAGTTTTTTACCAAGAAACTTTAACTTTCCTCATGTGCTGATGGCATTTCAGAGTACACCAATGAAATTTATAAAATAAGGTTTGGCAAATTTAGTTTTGTAAGTTAAGGCAATTAACAGTAACAGACTCCTTAATCTTTAGATCTCATATGCATTGAGGAGAATTTTATACCAGCTGCTTTAACTTCATGAAAGGTGGTGTCTGAAAAAAATACATGTTTCAGATTGTATATTTACATATAATCTTTGCAGAATTTATAGAACAATGGCATTAGGGCTTAACTGTGTGCATTGCTGTGGTGGATGTGACATTTATTTAATAGTAAAATCATTATTTACAATGACCAAATGCATAAATCTTTTTCTTCTGACCCTCGCTTTTCAGCTGTGTTGTAACTTTTGAATTGGAAACCTTTCAGGAATGACATTTTCCAAGCTCGTTTTCTAAATAAAAATTGGTTTTATTATTTATCCTCCTGGAAGTTTGACAAGAAACAATTTGGCTTTTTGAGTAAAAGGGAAGAATGAGGTTCTCTTGACTCAGACCTAAGGAAATTTGGAAATAGGGATGACTAATGACTCAACTCATGTTAATGTCAATGAAGATGACAATATTGAGACTATCTTCAGTGGGATTTGAACTGGGCACATGTCTAAGGTCTGTATTTTACAGAGAAGAGTGTTTATCCTGGAAAGAGTAATTGGTAAATGTGTACTGGGTTGCTGTTACAGTGGAAATAATGATGAGGTTGTTTGGACACACGAAAATGTGTTGTGACAGTGATGGTGTGTTGTAACTTGCATATTAATTCTTTGAGGAATAAGCTAACCTCTCTCACCTGTAACTGGATTAGAGTGTGCACAGGCAGTTTGCAGAGAACAAGCTCATGCATGGTATTACTGTCATGAATTCTTAACTGGATGGGGATGAAGTTAAATATGTGGGAAGCACCTCTGTGTATTCTTTTTCAGCATTTGACTTGAAATTGTTCCAGTTCAAAATCTTCTCTAGCTTTTATATTTTTATTTGGGTTTGTTTGATTGTTGTTGGTTTTTTATTATTATTGTTGTCCTGAAGTTACCGAGCAGGAAAATAGGTTTTATGCACTTCAATAAATAGAAAATAAAGCATGAAATATAAATTGAACCTTCCTTGTGTCTGTAGGTATCTTTATGGTTTTGAAGAGTACTGCCGTTCTGCAAACATTCAGTTTAGGACCATCCATCACAATGAACCAAAAGTGGTAGAAGACACACAGAAACACGTGGAACCAATGGAGGAAAGTGTGAAAGAGGAGCAAAAAATGCCCCCAACAGAAGTTAAAAAAGAAGCAGAAGAAAATTATTCCAGCAGTGAAAGTGAGAAAGAAGAAATTGAAGTAAGATCCCCAAGGGTGAGTGGTTTGCACTGATTTGTGTTTAGTCCTTAACAAAGCCCCTTTGTATAGGGAACAACTTCCATCATGTTTTCTCTGTGGAAGAACTGCACACTGGAATTGGTGCACTTGTACAAGTGTGGAGTTAATTATGTTCTACCTGGACACAGAGTCAGGTTTGATTATTCCTTCATATTCCACCCCATGCATGGGATTTGCTCAGGCTCAGTTGGATGTGCTGTGGTTCAGGGATGGCCTGGGAGCTGCTTGGAGCTGTTCTCATCAGAGCAGTGAAACACAGCAGGACAGTCTTGGTTGTGGGTGAGGATTTCTACATGGAACCTGGAGCCTTCTGGCAAGAAACAGGAATATCAAAAACCTGCTATGGATCTAAGAATCAAAGGATTTCTTTGAGTTGCTTTTTATCACAGTTTCTCTTCTAATTGAAGAAACACTCGGAGTATATAGACAAAAGTAGAGGAAGGAACAATTATGTTTGGCCTTCATTTGTCTTTAAATGCTGTAGAGGTGAGGGTTGTATTAGTAGCTACATAGATCAGATCAGTGGCCCATCAGCTGAAGGATACTGAACACCATGAGGAATAGAGACAGTACTTTAAAGGTATTGGAATATGACAGTAGCACTCATTTAATTATGTTAAAAGAACATTTTTTGTTCTTCAGTAAAGTATGACTACTGAAGGACAAGAATTGCTGCTTTTAAATTGTTCGAGTTCTGAAGATTGTTTGACTAAAATGTCATTCTGTTAAAGTCTTTCTTGCAAAGCAGCTTTTCAAGCAGATACATGGCCTTATAGATTAATAGATGAAAGGACATGGTGTAAACACAAGTTGAGACTTCTATTATGTATTATATTTCTATTTAAATGAAAGTGGTTGTTCCAAGCTGCATCAGCCTCGATGAACTTCCTGACATGACATTAGCTTTGTTCTTAGTTTGTTCATTTATTTTTGAGTTGGTTTTTTTTTTTGAGAACACTCAAAATGTAAGAATTTTTTATCTTTTCAATAATTGGCTTTTCTGACTAAAAAGCAATGATCCTATCAAAAGACTTGTAATAAATCTAATGATAATCCTGTGCTAGATCTCTAAGAATCAGTTGCAGATAGTCCCAGGCAGCAACTGCCTGAGTACTCAAAGTGCCTTTTAAAAATGGGATACTTGAAAACTGACAAATTTCTGCCCTTGATGTCCACAGGTGACTGTCAGGATTGAAGATGCCTCCCTTCAGTAGTCCTATAAAAGCACTTTAAATAATGCTGTTGCTGTAGGTGAACAAGACATTTTGGCCCTTTCTGTGAGAGCAGGAAATATTACAGGTCCAAACAAATGTCCTGAAATCCTCCATCAGTTAATCAGAAACTCATCCTCATTATTCCAAATGAAGCAGACATAAAAACTTGAAGCTTTAAGTTTACTGGTTTAGAATATTTTGCACCTTTTTTTTCGCCTTCAGCCTTTCTTCTCCACAGGAGTTGCATGTGTCACTTTTTTGCTGGGGTTTGGAGAGGTTATGGAGAAAGCAGGTGACAGGAGTCACTAAACTGATCTTATTTCTGTTCCAGGGACGAAGAAGACTTGCCCGTGATGCAGCCCCTGCTAAAAAAGATGGTGAAGAGGATAAAACCCAAGACAAATTAAAAGACAGTAACAAGGAAAACAAAGATGTAGAGGAAACACCTGAGAATGCAGAAAAGAAAGAAAATGAAACTCCGCTAGGGAAGAAAAGCACACCAAAGCAAAAAGAGAAGAAAATAAAAAAACAGGAGGATTCTGATAGAGAGTCAGATGAAGAGGAGGAGAGGCAGAGGGAGAGGTAAACACTAACTTGTATCACCTTCTCTGAGTTTCTCTGTGCCATGATTGAGCTGTTCTCCAGGCAGGAGGACACAGACTTGATCTTAGTAAAGTGTAAAAATCAGAAGTCTTACTCACTCAGGCAGGGAAGGGAACATTTTATTTCAGGCTTGTAGAGCCTGCTGTACTTTCTGGAAGCATCTTTTTGTGCTCAATTCCAGGCAGTATTTTTCACTGTCATTTTACTTGCCAAGGCTGTGTTGGTATTTTATCACACCAATACCTCCAGACACCAAGCTGGCCAGGCTGGAAGTCTGCCAGGTGCTGTGAGGGTGGGAACAGCTTGGGGACACTTCCTGGGCAGTTGGAAAAGAAATGGTAAATCCCTCTTCTCCTGTGCTTTTAAGGGTTTGCTGATGGCTGTTGAAGCTGCAGGCTCCTTGTTTTTGTTGTGTGTCAGATGATCAAGGTATCAAAGAGTTTTCTTTAAGCTGTGTGGGTGTTACTTGTCCTCTGAGTTGTTTGCCACAAGATAATTGATCTTTCACTGAAGGCCAGCAAATCTATTTCATTAAAAGCAAACCCATAGTCCTTTCTAGTGTTTTATTTCTTCTGACTTTTTTGTAGAGGAGCTTCTAAATTATGCTAAATTCTCCTTAAATAAGGAAGGAATTATAGCTAAAAATAGGTTAGATCATAGTTCTTCAAAATATGTTTGAGTATAATACTCACACAGTAGCTACAGGTGTAATGAGAGGTGGGTGTATCTAACAAAGAGCTGTGCAGACACTTTTAAGCTTGGCTGAACACTTTTGTGATCAAAGTGAAGTTTTGTGAAGTTTTTTCCAATGGAATGGTGTTTGTGTCCATGAGAGGATTGCTGTGATGGGAGTTCAACCTCATGTGCAGTTAATAAACCTAGCATGTTAAGCCAATTGTAAAAGTACCCTTTTTTATAAATAATGTGTCAAAATCAAATATTTCAAAAACTGAAATTAGTTCTTCCTATGCTGTTTAGGAGATGCACACTGAGTTAACTTTTATTCCTCTTTGTATTATCAAAATATTAATTTAAAAAATAATCTTTAAGCTTTGAGGTAGTTGTACCCTTGATAAATTGTGTTTAAATTTTAATAAAACTTTCTGGGTATTTTTGGCACTTAGCCCTATTCTCCCTAAGTTCTGTTCCTGATTTAAAAAATCTGTTTCTGTACAAGCTTCAGAGACAGGACAGAGTGCAGAAAATGAATTTCTTTTTTTCTTGCAGCCTTTTTCTACCTTGACAACTTTATAAATTTTAAAATACAATTGTCACTAATTAATGGGCATTTAAAATACGTTTTACTGCAGGGAAGAAATTGAGAACAAAGGAGAATCAGAAGGTGAAGAGGATGAGGAGGACACAGAACCCTGCCTGACTGGAACCAAAGTGAAAGTAAAATATGGACGTGGAAAGACTCAAAAAATTTATGAAGCCAGTATTAAAAGCACAGAAATTGATGATGGAGAGGTTTTATATTTAGTTCATTACTACGGTTGGAATGTAAGGTGAGGATAACAAATTGCCTTTCATTTCTTTGTTCAAAGGCTTATTTGCTAAAGAAATTTTTGTTTTTAAGGAAGTAAAGTGAGAGATGGTCAGTGATGTGGCTCCATATTGAATTGTCAGCCTGACAGTGAAACACAGCAGGACAGTCTTGGTTGTGGGTGAGGATTTCCACAGGCACATGGAACAATACAAGGCTCTGACTTGTTCACTTTTCAGTGTTGGTGGTTTTATTCATGGTGTTGCATTGAAATGTCAGAATATACTTGTATGTTTCCAAGTGTCCATTTGCGTTAGTAATCCTCACCCCTTCCAGGAGTATCCCTGATATTTATTGTGTCTATCAGTGTTAGCATTAGCAAACTTTCCTTTAAGGGAGTCATTGATAATGGTGAAGATATTTACAATTAAGTGTATTAAGCACTGGAATTTTGGCAATAAAATATATTCTTGTATTGAATGTTAACTGAGATTGTAAAAATGTTTCTCCTGGCAGCCAGTCTTTATAGTACTTCATATGCTTCTGGTATGTAACTTGTGGTATTCTAAATCCATAAGCAAATTTATTTATGTGGCAACATGAAGTTTGAGTGTGGCAATATTCCCCAAATATTTACAGGTTCCCTTTACCTTATTAATACCTTTAGGAGATTTTGAGGAGCATCCGTGTGTTTGTGCTTTTCAGAATCTCATCCAGATTGTTGCCATAATTTGAAAACTTTATCTTTAAAAAAAAAAAAAAAGGTACATTTTCCTGCTAAGGAATGGTTTGGTGACAGTTGTTCTATGTGTGTGATGTGGAGTAACTGACACCTTAGAGCTGACTCAGTCCCCTGAGTGTTCCAGTGCTTTGCAGCTGAGAGACAGCGAAGTTTGTACCTTCATTCTTTCATCCCATAAGTTTTTTTCTTTATGGACTGGAAATGTCATTCACCTTTCTAAGGCCAGATACTGCATGAGTTGTAAATCCATGCTCTGCTATCATGGAATGGTTTGGGTTGGAAAGGAAAGCCCATCTCATCCCACCCTCCTGCCACAGCCAGGGACACCTTCCACTATCCCAGGGTGCTCTGAGCCCCGTCCAGCCTGCTGTTGGCCTTTTCCTACCTCGTTAATAAATATTTTGTGTAACTCAAGTCTTTTACTCATATTCAAACATTTTATGTGCAGTGATAACAGCATGGTTTCGTTCCCTTTCAGGTATGATGAATGGGTGAAAGCTGATCGGATTATCTGGCCAGTGGAAAAAGGAGGACCAAAGAGAAAACAGAAGAAAAAAACAAAAGTAATTATTTCAATAAGTTTGTTGTAGCACTGTATTTACTGACTAGCACTGTCTCTGTTTTAAAAAAAAAGAACGTTATTCAGGCCACAGTCTAGTTTTTAATAGAGCAAAAAGTTTGATAATCAGCAGTGAAACATTAATAAAAATCCACTCTTTCCCCTGCAGAATAAAGAAGATGGTGAAAAGGACGAGAAGAAGGACGAGGAGAAACAAAAATCCAAGCGTGGGCGGCCCCCTCTGAAATCCACTCTGCCATCGAACACGTCCTGCAGCCTCCCCAAAGCGGCCAGCAGTGAAGGTAAATGCGGCTCCAGAGGCGCCGGGAGCGGCGAGCGCTCCGCAGCGCTCCCGCTGTGTGCCGGCCTGGAGCTGAGCTCGGAGCTCCTGCTCCGCCCCCCGGGGCCGGCACCGTGCTCGGCGCTGCCTCCGCTCGATACAAATTAATTCTTTCGATTTTAATTTTAGCTACACCTCGCAGGCAGACCAGACGTAGCTCAGGAATGTTTGATTCTGATAGAGGATCAAACGGTGAGTGATCTCAGCCCTGTGTATGCTTTGGAGGCTTTTTCAGTACCTTTTTGAAAAGAAGTTTGGTTTTTATTTTTATTTTTTTACCTTCTTTTTTTTTGTTGGTTTTTTTCCTTTCTCCTTGTAAATTTTGTTGAGTAAGCAGTTGAGCTGACCCTGCTGAGGAGCACAGCTTGCTCACAGAAGAGCAGTGACTGTACAAGTCATTCCATGTTCTTAAGCCAGAGCCTTTCAGTCCTGAACAGACCAAATCCAGTGCTGTAATGATAGTCTTTATTGTGCTAATTAAGTTCTCAACCTCAATACTCCATCATCCAGCAGAGCTGTTAATTATACACAAATGGCAGTACATCTTTGGTGTTTCTAAGCCTCTCTGAACAAGAACTGAAGTGAAATCACTGTCTTCTTTTAGTACAGGTCCCTGAATAATCTTGTGGTAATGTACTAATGCTTGATCTATGTGTGGTGCATCATTTGTACAATAGTTCAGCAATGAAATGTCCATATTGGGGTTTAGAAGGTTTTTATTTTTGGGTTTGGGTTGGATTTTTTTTCTCTGCATGGAGGGGAGAAGTGTTCTTTTTTTGTTTTGTAGCGTCACATGGGAGAGGCAATATCCCTGGGATCAGGGGAATCCATAAAACTATTTTTGCTGCACTAAAATGTAATTCATTGGAACTGGCTTATTTGGGAAATAGTAGGAGAATCATAGACTTCAACTAAATCACCTGAGTTAAGAGCATCATCCAGATGCTTCCTGAACTGTTGACAGCAACACCACTACTGCAGTTTCATAGAAATTTTAGGTAAAAATAAGAACTGTAGCAAGTGTGCTGAGTAATGCAGAATTTTTAAAGTTTATTACTGTAAACTGATGTTGGCACCATAGATTACTGAAAACGGGGTTTTGTGAGGTTCAAATAAAAAGTCGTGCTGCAATTAATTACTTAGGGTGCTGTTTAATTCTTTTTAAAATTTTTTTAGACTCTGCCACATCTGACAGCGAAGCAGATGAGTCATCTGAAAAGAATTTGAATGAAGAATTTTCTCCAGAAACTTCAGAACTGGAAAAAAGTGAAAAACTCCGTGATGAGAAGCTGGATGAGGAAAACCCAAAGATTTCTCATGTGCTGAAGGAAAATGACAGGACTCAAGTACAGCCACTAGAAACACTGAAACTGGAAGTTGAGGAAAGTGAACAAATTGTACAAATTTTTGGAAATAAAACAGATCAAATGGAAGAAATCAAAAGAGAGGTTGAAAAATCACCTAAGGGAAAAGGGAGAAGGAGCAAGACAAAAGATCCTTCATTGGAGAATGCAAAGATTGCACCAGGAAGCCAGGAAGAGGTGGCAAATGAGTCTCTTACAGAACCTGAAAGATTAGATGTGTCTTCCTTGGACTGTAAAGACATTTCCAGCACTACTGAAAGTGAAACAGAGCCCTCCACAAAAGATAAGAAACTTTTGAAAAGGAAAACTTTGGAACAGGCATCACCTGAGAAGAGAAATCGGCGAGAGAGTGAGATGGAAGTGCCAAATATTGTATCTGAAGAGAGGACCAATGAATGTAGTGGAGCAGAGGAATGTAGAGGGCTGCATGCTGAGGAGTCCCTCAGAAGTGAGAACGAGGAGATGCCATCCCTGGTGGCAGAATCGGCTCCGCACGCTCCGGAGCTGAGGAATGACAACTTCCAACGGCCGGCCGAAGCCAGCGACAGCGTCCCCTTGAAAGATGAGGATGACACAATGCCTCAGATTGGTCCTGAAACCTTGCTGTGCCATGAAGTAGACCTGGATGACTTGGATGAGAAGGAGAAGAGCAGCAGTGAAGACACAATAGCAGAAAAGCCAGACCCCAATGCTTCCAGCTCTGCCCCCTCTGCCTTAGCCCCCACTGTCCCCTCGAGCTTCCCAGTGGCCTCTCCTCTGGCCCTCAGCCAGGACGAGTCACGCAGCATCAAGAGTGAGAGTGACATGACCATAGAGGTGGACAGTGTGGCAGAGGAGTCTCAGGAAGGGCTCTGTGAGAGCGAGTCTGCCAATGGATTCGAAGCCAGCACCACCTCCAGCAATTGCAGCATTGCCGGGCAGGAGAGGGAGACTGGAGAGAAAGGTGAGCATTTCCTGGAGGAGACATTTCCGGGAGGAGTCATCCCCTGCTCTGCTCCTTGCTGTGAAGGTGTCTTGAGCCTGCTGGCACTTGGCTAAAAATTCCTGGTCTGTTTTTTCTGCTGGTTATTGATTCACAGAATGGCTTGGGTTAGAAGGGGCCTCAAAGCCCATCTCGTTCCAGCCCCCTGCCATGGGTAGGAGACCTTCCACAATCCCAGGTTGCTCCAGGCTCCATCCAGCCTGTCCTGGAATACTTCTAGGGATGAGGCAGCCACAGCCTCTCTGGGAAACTTGTCCCAGGGTCTCACCACCCTCACAGGGAAGAATTCCTTCCCAATATCCCATCTAACCCTGCCCTCTGGCAGTGGAATCCATTCCCCCTTGTGTCACTCCAGGCCCTTGTGCCAAGTCCCCCTCCAGCTCTCTTGGAGCCCCTTTAGACCCTGGAAGGGGCTCTAAGTTCTTCCCAGAGCTTCCTCTTCCCCAGGCTGTGAACAGCCTCAACTCTATCAGCCTGTCTGGTTTTAGATTTCTTTGTTGCTTGTAAAAGCAGAAGTATTTGAGGTGTCTAATATTTTCTTTTTGATTTTTTTCCTCCCCTCATAGGTCAAAAAAGACCCAGTGACAGCAATAGTGGGACACTGGCAAAAAAGCAAAAGCGAACTCCAAAGCGAACCAGTGCTGCAGCCAGAAATGAAAAGAATGGAACAGGTATATTCCTGCAGGGAGAGGAGGGGGAAGGTTATCCTGTCCTGTAAATATGTGTAAGAACCTACTGTGCTCATGTTACTAACAATTTCCAGTGGATGGGACTTCCCTCTCAAGGTTTTTCATTTTTATTCACTATGATTATTGGTGATAAACTGGAGAGGAGTTCTGAGCTCTGCAGTAGCAGTGTAACTGGGAAATCTCTTAGGTGTTTTATATTACTTACTTAGGGAAAATGTCTAAATCATTATTTATATTAGCAGCCACTACATATTTACCATTATGCTGATTTTTAAATATTGGATTTGTTATTAATATGGCAGAGAGCACATTTAAAGTCTTAAAACAGGTGTTTCTCCTGGGTAAAAACATCTTTGAAATATGGAAAAATATTGGATGCTAAAGAAAAGCTTCTCATCCAAAGGAATCTTGTCTAGTTTTTCTCTCAAGCATCTGACTATTTTATAGCTTGCTACAGAAATCTGGATTTCTGTGTTTCTGTAGCTCATTTTTCAGAGAATTACAGAATGATTTGGGTTGGAAAGGACCTTAAAAATCATCTTGTTCCAACGTCCTGCTATGGGCAGGGACACCTTCCACTATCCCAGGCTGCTCCAAGCCCCATTTAACCTAGCCTGGAACACTGCCAGGGATGGGGCAGCCACAGCTTCTCTGGAAACCTGTGCCAGGGCCTCACCATCTTTATTATAAAGAATTTCTGTCCAATATCCCATCTATCCCTGCTGTCCTTCAGCTTAAGGACATTCCCTCTTGTCCTGTCACAAAATGTTTGACAATCATTGCACGAATGAATCAGTGGTTTTGGCTTTGTGGCAACACTGTTATATTTTTAAATATCAAACTAAAATACTAATTATCTGACATACACTATTCAGATATATTTAACATGCCTGTGGAGAACTTGGCAGTTATTGTGGGAATCTAAAATATTTGAATATATGAGCTAAAATTTTTCTGTTACATGTTAAACTTCTGTTGTTTCAGTCATGTTTCAGAACTGTTCCTTTAGATGTGTAAAGCAGTTTGATAACTAAATACAATCATGTGCTACCTACAGGTTTAATCTTGAAAGAAAGGGGTGTTAATGTCTGCTTTATATTAGAAAGCTAAAATAGCTGATGTAAGACAGTTTATCTGTGCTCTAATATTGTAATTTTGGTAAGTTTATTTATTATTTCTGTACAGAAGTTTGGCTATCACTTTTTAACTAGGCCTAGTCAGCCCTTGAATTCTTGTGCATCAATCATGATTATGACACTTGAGAGTTCAGTGCATTTTGTGTCTGATCAGGTTATCCATGGAATCTGAGATCATTATTCCTTGGTGTGTTTTGGGATCTTTTGAGCAAGAAGCAGCAGGGTTTTTTTTAGTCATTGTTTCTTTACTATAACCACAATTTTTTAAATGTCAAGGTGGAGGTTTTAAATGCAAATGAATTTTTTTTCCTGCAGGACAAAGCAGTGACAGTGAAGATCTCCCTGTCCTGGACAGTTCCAGTAAATGTACTCCTGTCAAACACATCAATGCATCCAAGCCTCAGAAGATTTCCCGTTCCCCTGCCAGAGTGATTTCTCCTCACATCAAAGATGGAGAGAAGGACAAGCACAGGGACAAACACCACCACCAGAATGCTTCACCCAGAGTGTACAAATGGAGCTTCCAGCTCAGTAAGGATTCTTGAAATGACTTGATTACAGGGAATTTGTGAGAAAATTTGGTCTGAAAGAAAAACATGGAAATTTTGGGTTTCTAAATTAGGTGTGGGCCTTTTCTGGCATAGTTATGGAAATGTGTTATCTTCCATGCTGTCTCTTACATCCTCTTAAGAACTGCATTCATTTGTTTAAAATCACCTTGACAAATCTATTATTTTCTTTTCTTTCCACTTGCAGATGAACTGGACAATATGAGCAGCACTGAAAGGATCTCCTTCCTACAAGAAAAACTCCAGGAGATACGGAAATACTACATGTCCCTGAAGTCAGAAGTAGCAACCATAGACAGGAGAAGGAAACGATTAAAAAAGAAAGACAGAGAAGGTGAGGTTGAGATTTGCTTTTTGGTTCCCATGAGGAGTTAATTTGTTTGGAAATGCATAACTCACAGCAATTTGAGTTTAACTGATGATATTTTAAAAGAAAGGAAAGTTATGCATCTGTTTGCATACATATTTAGAAAGAATATTTGTGGCTTTTTGGAACTTGAACCTGACAGAAACATTTGCTGACTCTTTTATAACTGTAGTAGAAACTTGGACTTCCTAGTGGAAGTGTTTCCATGAGACTCATCTGAGTTACCTTTTCAATAACTGGGTAAGGCTAATCCTGTGTCTGTGAATACAGCAGGGAAAGCAATTGGCAAAACCTCTGTATCAGTTTTTTGTGCCTGTGCTGCTGCTTTGATGTCTTTTACACAACCTAAGAACCAAGGAAACCTTCCTTGTGAGCTGTACTAATGCTGACCTGTTGTTCTGTGTGTTCAGTGTCCCATACAGGAGCATCCATGTCATCTGCTTCCTCAGACACTGGAATGAGCCCCTCATCATCCTCTCCTCCCCAGAACGTGCTGGCTGTGGAATGCAGGTGATGAACATTTCTCTGCCTTGCCAGCAGCTCGCTGCCATGGACATAAACCCTGAAATTCAGCCACAGAAGCACTCAACTGGTTGGACATTGCCAAGTATATCCTGTACACACTTCCACTGCTGGACTGTACCTGTTCCCCCCTCCTCCCCTCTTCTTTTGTTTAATTTACTGTTCAGAGAACTTAAGCTCATTGGTAACTGAAGGTTTGTAGGCACAACGTGACATCCTTGTCATTGTGTTTGTTTTTGTTTCTTGTTTGTTTCTTTTTGTTTTGTTTTGTTTTTTTCCTAACACAGAGAAAGGGCACTTATCAAATTTGCAAAGTTATGTCCAATGAAGCATTCAGGTGTTCTAGGGTGATCTTAAAATAAAAAAAAGCAAGTGCACCAAGCAGACATCAGAGTATTATCCAAAAGAACTGAGTAACTGCTGCACTTCCACCCAGCTGTGGGTAACTCTTGGTGAGTAGTTCCTCTTTGTGGAAGCACTTGCTATACAGAACTGCCAAAGTATGTGTTCAGCAATGTGCCCAGTTTTAAAGCTGTAAATGGGACAAAATAAATTGTGAAAGGAAGTGTAGTTGACTGAAAACTACAGTTGTAATAAGTCTTCCACTTTTTATAGGATTTTTGAGCACACAATTATGCAAATGTTTTAATGTTTATTAATGTTTACAGTGGAATTGTGAATAGGTTTTCAGTGGACTATCTTATCCCTTGACAAAAATATTTTGTCTTTTTTCTATGTAATTTCAGAGTTTTTATTTTGTTACAAAAAGACGAAAAATGAAATATATAACAACAATGAAGTTATTTAACAAGATTTCTAAAGCTGAAATTTTTGTGTAAAATAAGGTATCTTGCAACTTGTTAAATATATTTATTCAGACATTGGATGTTGTATTTTTATGTATTTTTTAAAATATTAATAAAATTGGAAAAAAAAATTCTAGGTTAGTTCACTCTTTGGACAAAACATCCTTATCAGTTCTGGCTCTTCAGGAGGAGTTATCCAGTAGCCAAACCTGTACTTCCAATGGGTCTGTCTACATATCCTCCACCACACAGATCTGCCAGCAGGCATCTGGGTTAAAATAAAACTTTATTTGGAAACTTTGGCAGTCCTAGTACTTAACCTTGTTTGGAGGAACAAAATTTATTGGGTTGCCCTTAAGATGCTTTGTCACAAGTTCTTGTGTTTGCTATACTGCCGAATAAATTTATATCTCCCAAAGTTGAGATGCACCAATAAAGTAAAAGTGACTGTGTGTGCTCTGCCTGTGGATTGTCCCACGGGCAGATGCAGTTTGTAAATAACTCTTCCAAACCCATGTATTTAAAGCAGTTTGCATATACATTATGTATAAAAAGTGATTTTTTTAAACAATTTTTTTATTCATGTTTGTACATTGAAAGGGGGTCTGAGCCCCTTTTTCTGTGTTTAATATGCTGTAGAGTAATAACATAGATGCTCTAGACTGTATATCAGGATATTCTGGTTCCACACGGCAGAAGGTCAGGAGGAAACACTAGTGATGGCGTAGCATTACTAAAATTGATGTTTCTTGAAATTTCATTTTACGACATTTGTCAACTTGTGATTCCAATTCCTTCCATTTTTGCAGAAAATTAAAGAAAAAGTACTCTTGTAAATGCACTTTTTCTGTCTTTTCTTAAGCAAAGCAGAACTATTTCAATGTAAGATAAATATGGAGCTCACTAGACAGTGCTAATAAAGGCCATGTTTTAAACATAGGCTTTATATTCTATTTTTATTTAAGTGATTGTTCTTGTAAATGTCTGGACTTTACCCTAAATAGGAAAGTTAATCTCCATAAATTCCTGTAAAGATTTTTTCAGAGCTAACTTTTACTTGTTAATCTTCTAATAGCTACAAATAAAAAGCAATACTCATTCAAAAGGAAGTAACATGGGTCACATGTTTAATATTTGCAGAAGCAATCTAAAATCCAGGGAAATAACAGGATTAATGACACCTTGTGCAGATCTCTGATGTCTAACCTGTGTGCACACTATGAGATCTTCAACAGGCACAGAGGATGGAGGAGCTGCTGCCCTGGCCTGGATGTTCCCCACGTGTGTTCTCAGCTGCCTGCTGCTCCTGTCTCCTAGGAATGTGTAAAGCCCTGCTTGGGAGGCTCCAGGTATGCTCCCATGGAACATGGAAACCCATTCCAGCCCACTGACAGGGAGAACTTCCTCCTTTGCTTCTCCCACACCTGCTTCCCTCGCGCTGCTCACCCCAAAAACAACTGGTGTCACTCTGGCAGAGCACTGACCTGGCAGGAAAAGAGGCATTTTCTGCCAAAACCTCCAGCATGTCACTGATTTCCTGGTTTTATCCTTCTGGGAAGGAGCACAGCAGATTACTCAGTAGAAGTTTGCAGTAGTTTCCTGTGTTGTTTAAAAATATCACAGGGAAAAGAAAACCAGCTGGAATCATTGGGCTGTCCTGGGTTAAAGGTGAAATCAAGAAGAAACCCTAATAAAATCTGTGATTTCTAACTCTATAATAATCCCCTTATTGAAGTCTTGTTGATATAAATTCCAAAGTGTCTTTCACTGGCTGAAAGTTTATCCTATTGAAGACACAGTAATTATGTATACAGAATTGGGATTTTTAAAATAAGAGATCAGGTGTTGTGTTTCTGAGCCAAGCAGAAATAAAGCACCCTCTTGGCAGTCTTTGTGCTGTTCTCCTGCCTTCTGATCTCCTACAGGTTTTCCTCAGAATGATACTTGTTATTTCAAGCTTCCTTAGGAGGTAAAGAAAAAATTAGGATATGGGATCCAACAGTGTTAAAAAGAACACTTCATTTTCTGCAGTTGATACAAAGAACTGTCAGATTGCTGGCAGATAACTTATTTTTGTGTTAGCAAAAATCTGAAAGATGGAAAAACTCAGAATGTTTCCATGAAAGGACATAAGGTAAGATTAATTTTCTTATTTGTTTTAGTTTTCACTTTCTTTCCATCGAGTGTATCAGGCATGTTTGTACTAATGAGTTTTTATTTTCTAATGTGAAAGTTGAGCAACACTCAGTTAAATCCCTGCTTGGTTTTGGCTCCTCCATCAGGTTGCTGGTGGCTGGGAAAGTTTCTCCTGTTTAATCAGCCTGAACAGATCAGGCAAGAGAAGCAGAGTTGTCAGAACAATAATAACAAGTCATTGTTTTGACAGAGGTTAAACAGATTTTCAGTAGTAATTATCAGTGAATGAAAAGCATAACAAGGGCAAAGAAATGTGTGTCTTTGTGAAGGATAATGTGTCTGACCTTCACAGGGAGCAGCAGAAAGGGTGATTAAATCACTGTTTGTGCTTTTGTGCATGCTTCAATCTAATTTTTTAGAAGGTGCAGTATTAGAATAGACAGAAATTTTTTTAAATGGTTACATATTCTCATTTTTTTGTAGGGGGAGCCGTGCAGAAATGGCTACCAAAATTACTCAGGATGGCTTTGGTGTGGAGCTGGGAAGAGAATCTGAATCTAAGGATTGTCAACTCCTGTGCCTCAGTCAGAAAATCCACTGCTGAGAGAGCCTTCTCTCTGCAGACAGGTTTGTCAACTAGATGGAATATTACATTAAAAACTTAATACTTTTATAACATGTTCTTTTTTTTCCCCCATTAAAAATATTCTTGGATAGCTGAGGCAGCCAAATGGATTTTCTGGGCAGCATTTACTGGAATTCTTTTACAGCAGTAAGTCTAAGAAATGCAGTTGTCTTCTTTTTAAGAAAAAGAGGAGGTTTGGTTTGATGGCTTGCAAGAAATCTGACATGAGCCAGGAGCCAGATTTACCAGCTGAAATAAAAGATTAACGTGTTCACAAAAGGATGTTGAGTTGTTTATTTCACTGTGCCCCTGCCTTTATAAAAATTATGCACTGAAATCTTGGTTATTTTTCCTTCTCTGGTCTTGGGATTTTATTATTTGCTTCAGTGTGAGGCTTTGGATATGTGGGGGACGTAATAAAACAGTGGAACCAAAGGGGATGTTGCCAGAGGCTGACTCACTGTAATTCCAGGGCTAAGGAAAATGACATTTTGTAATTAGCTCACACTATTAAGTTATTGCTCTCAAATTTTGAGAAAATCTGCCATTGTCCCAAATTACCTCATGCCAAATAGGATGGGATTTTAAGAGGTCTCAGTGTTTAAAATTATTCTCCTTTATCAGTTACCACTGAGTAGCTGGGATTTATTTGGGGTCTTTTGTTTGCTCTGGAGATCTGTGAGTTCCCCAAATTCCACAAGTATTTTTTAGTCCTAATCATTGCTTTGGATGGGTATGTAAATTCATTTTTTTGTGTTTCAGTGTTTTTGGTCTGCTGGTGTGGTTGTTTTAATGCCAGTGAATGGTGGGTTTTATGATTAGCCGTAGCTCACAAATACTCACATGCTGTCATTTAAAGAGAACTGGAAGGATAAAACTGTCAGTTGTGAAAGCAGTTTTTCTAAGAATAGGACTTGTCTGGTGTCTTCTTTGCTTTGAATTATCTTTGCTATTTATGCTGTTATTCCTGCTCCTTCCCATTTCAGAGGACCCCTAAATTCTGGCTGGTTGGTTGTGCCTCAGCTCTGCAGCTGTTTGCATTGGCTAACACCCTTCTGCTGCTGCTGCTTATCCCTCACCAGGAGTTCCCAAATGTGACAAGTGTCTCTGTTTGGTGGCACTTGGCCTCAATGCACCAGCACAGCTCACTCACGGCACTGACCACGGAAGCTTTGCTTCACTTTCCCTCTTCCAGTGTTTGCCAGCAAAGCAAAGCTGCCCTGGAGCTCTGCCACAGCTGTGACAACCTGCAGGGGGTTGTCACTCTGTGTTTAACCCTGAGCCTGCTGCTGAGGGACACACGGCTCTGGGTTGGTGCTGGGGCTGTGGTGATGTCTCTCCCTTTTCCTGTTGCTCACAGTAACCCAACAACATTTCCATTCCAGCACTGTCAGTGTCTTCAGCTGTTCCTAAATTCCTCCTCTAATCCCTCATCTGGGTACAGCTTGACCTAATTTACTGTGCTCCTGCCAGCTATGCCAGTTTCATAAGGAGGGGTAAGATGTGGAATTTGTATGAAATACTTTGCTATATTGCACAAGAGTGTTTTTTCTTTCTGCTTTAACAAGGAACTTGTTTATGTGTATGTATAACTTAAAACCATCCCTCTTGACACTCCTTTATTTCCCTTATGAATAAATAAAGCTATTTTAAAGGAAAGAAAAAACCCAACCCCTGATTCCTTCTGCATGTGCTCTGCTTCCCACCCTGCAAGTGACCCCTGTATGCCATCCCAGGGGCATGGATGGAGGGGCAGGTGCTTGGAGGCAGTGGCTGCCCTCAGGTGGGCAGGACAATCCCTCTGATAAGGAAATGTTTTGGCAGTGGAACCAGTGAGAAGTAAAATTTTATGTTGGTTTGTGCAGGCATTTGAATGTGATTAACTCAGAATGTGAGAGCAGCCCCATTTAATCCTGTGGGAATAATTATGGAATAATGTTATCCACAGGCAGTGCAGGAGGGAGCTGATCTTTGTGGCTGTGGTTTGGCTGCTGCTGTTCTTGTTTCCTGCTTTTCCTTTGGAGAGCCCTGAACAATTGACGAGAATGAGATTTCTCCTTGGCTCAGAGGCACTGGGCAGCATCCTGGGCAGGGTAACACCTCTGTGTGCCTCTGAACAATCAGCTGATGTTCCATTCAGCCCAGAGCTGGGTTCATGTGAAACCTTTGCTGTTGGACTTGGCACTGCCCACTGTGTCCCCTGCAATGTCCTGCCTGCCCCAGAGCCTTGCTGGAGCTGGGGATGTGCAGGCAAGCAGTGAAATGTGTTATCAGATCTTCCGTAAGACATTTTCTTACGTCTCTGGACAATCAAAAACCAGTTTGGATTGGAAGAGACTCTTACAGATCATCTACTTCCAACCCCCCCAGGAGTATCTGCTTGTGCCCCAGCAGTCTCTGTGGTCTCTGAGTACTCCAAGGGTGACCCTGCCCCTTTCCTGGTGCCCCAGGATCCATGCTCCAAGTGTCTTCTGCTGTGACCCAGCCACCTCCCTGTGCCTTTTGGTGCAATATGGCCAGTAATACAACAGTTTGGTCTGAAGAGACAGTCACTGATGTACTTTCCCTGATCTAATTCCAGTTGTTGCTGTAAAAATGCTGTAATGTGCATTTTACCTGACATTTATTGTGAAGAACCTGCTGCTCCCTGACACCAAAACAGAAAGGAGTGTGAAGTTAAGGTAAAATATAATTTTAAAAACCCTCCAGTATGAAGCAGAATTGTGACTTTTTGAGTTCTTTTAATGCTCTCCTCTGGAAATTCAAGGTGCAGGCATGATGCAGGTTCAGGTTTCTGAGGCTTTAATTGCTTTTACAGCTTTTAGAGTTTGGGCCAGACTCATTCAAGGAATTTTGGAGCTGAGCTTAATAGGCTTCCTAAGATTTGAACTGATTTCCTCAAATGCCATGTGCTGACTTCCCAACTAGGTAAGAGAAGATGGTGAAACAAGAGCTGTTGCTAAGCTCCAGTTCCCAGAGTGGGGAATGTCAGAGCACAAGGATTTGCCTCCTTGCTCTGAAGCCACAGCCACACTCAGTGTTTCAGCACTGCAGTCGCTCCTTTTCTTGCCTCCCAACAGAGCTCAGCAGTTGAAGCTCTCAGCAGGGGATTACATAAATTGGGGCTTTGCTTTTATCCTGGAGAGAATCCAAGGAGCCTCTATTATAATCTTCCAGCTGATTGATCTGATGGCTGTGCCAGCACTGTGCCGTCCAGGGCACTCTGGAGCAAGGTTCTCATTTGACCCCTCCTGCTGAGATGGTTCTGGTTCCTGTGGGCTGAGGAGGAATTGTGTGTTTCCAGCAGGAAGGATCTGTGTTCCCGTGGCTGCTGCAGGGAGCATCTCCTCCAAACCAGTGTCTGTTTACCAGCTCAGTTTCCTTGAGCTGGTTTTTGGCAGGCTGCCCTCCTGCTCCCTCCCCTCCCACCTCCACTTTGGCTCACATTTCCACAGCTTTCTCAGTTCTCCTTCCCCAGCAACTTCCCATTTTTCACCCTTTGCTCCTTCTTCCATCATCCCTGCACCTCTTGTGCCTCAGCAAGGTGACTCACCAGCTCTTGACACCCCTTAATGGCATTTAAGAAAATGCTGTTGTCTTTCTGTTAGGATCCAGAGTAAAACCATTTTTATCCTATTTTATATTATTTATTTTTATCACCTGGATGCTTTAGTTACATGGATGCATTTTATTTCCAAGCTCAAATATATTTGTATTGTCTGTATGCAACCTGTCACCTGGATGTGAAAGACCACAAGATTTTTGTAGAGAAATAGCTTTGACAGAACTGGTTATCCAAACCTGAAAGTGGGTAATTTATTAACTAAGTCCCTCTAAAACTTGCTTAACCTTTTTTTTCAGGAAATCTGTCCTAATAAATATTTAAATATTTTCCTAGCTCCAAATACTGAAATGAGAGAAAACCATTATTTTTTTAACCCCTCTCATTTCAGCCCCAAGATGCTTTGTTCAGAAGACATGAAAATCCTCCACTTCCATCAGTTAAACTCTTCAGCACTTTCCTGAGCACCTGTTTGCCCATGAAGATCCAGTGGAAAATCTGTCATGGATTGTTTTCAAATGTTTAACAAAAAGAGAGCTGCTTCAAGGGAAGCCCTCAGACTTTGCTATGCATGTATTGATTCTAATTTCTAATTGGCTGCAACATTTGTGGCCTGAGTGTAGCAAACAATCTGAACAGTTTTAGCCTGATATTCCTTTGAAAAAACAGGACATTGGAGATTTGCTGCCTTATTTGGGCTGGTTTTCAGCCTTCACTATTTCAGAGTGAGCTCTTGCCCATCTCCACGGTAACAAAGCACAGGCAAAGGAGGAAGGGGCTGTGAGACAGTGAGTACAAACACTGGGATGTGGGACTGGAGGATCCCAGTGGCTCCTTCCACCTTGGCAAGCACAGGAACGGGGTTCCAGGGAGAGCTGGAGCACAGAGCAGAGTCTGGTGCAAAGGGCAGGGGCACTGTGCTGCCCTCAGGGGCCAGCAATCCACAGCCTGGAGAGCTGAGCGTTCATTCAAGCTGCTGCTGGAAATAAAAAGGTAGAGAAGGTGACAACAGAAAAGTGCTCCTGCTCTTTCTGTTCCTTGCTGTTGCCTCTCTTATTTATAGAACCTGGCAGCTGACATGAAATGGCTTTGGTTCGCTCCTCATCACCTGGAGTCTCAGAATTGGTGCTGCTGCTGTTCAGTTCCCATTGTTCCTGTTTTGTGAGTTAGAGCTGAAGCACAGGGTGCCTGCTGTCACTGCGCTAATGCCCTGGCTGCAGGAATTCAGCTGTCAGGATCCTTCCAAAGCACTGCTTGCTTCCTAACCCCTCCCAGCTGCCTTCCACACCTCTCTGGGCTCATGCAGAGCCTGCATTTCCTGCTGCCATTCACAGGAGAAAGGAGAAGACCCCACGGGGCTCCCCGAGGGAAACAAAGGGTGCTCAGGAGCTGCCTTAGGCACAACTGCTGCTAATGCCCCTCTGTCCCCTCTGAGTGACAGGGTGAGGCAGGAGGCAAAGATGACCTGGGGCACCCCTGCCTGAGCTCCCTCTGGCAGCTCCTAAAGCAGCAGTGAATGAACACAACTCTGGAGCAGCTGAGCAAAGAGCCCCCAGCAAACAAAGTGCTGCTTTCAAATGTCCCAAAACAAAAATGGCTCTTTGCAAAGAACGCACACGTGTATAGGATTGGTTTTATTTGAATTCAATAAAAAAGTGTATTCCCCTTGTTATATTGATTCGTCTCAACCAGTCTCAGCCAAAGGCAGGCGAGCCCTCCCACCACCCCTGAAATTCAGACACCAGTCTGTGGGCCCTGGGAAAAGTTGTGTCTGCATCATTCCCTTGTGGAAGCAAACTCCACTGCCAGGCCACCAGGACTGAGCTCCTGTTTAACCCTTGGTGGCTCCCACTGCCTGAGCAGCACCCACAGCTCTGCTCTGAGCTGCTGGACACACATCCTGACAGCAGGAATCCCCCAATGTGTTCTTGCCCAGGGAACACTGGCACAGCTTCAGTCTGAGCACAGTGCTCTGCTCTAACGAGGTTGGCTGAGCAGCCCTGCCTTGGCTGCCAGAGCCTCATTCTGCTGGATGTGGTACTCCTGGAATCTCATGGAGATCCTCTGGGTCATCTTTAGATACTTCTGCAGGCAGTTGTCTGAGCAAGTTATCTACAGCGAGAGGGAAACAGAGGGCTTCAGACAGTAAGTCAAACACGTCCCCAGCCAGGACCCAAAATACCACCACAGACAGGGATAAACAATTAGGTGAGTACATCTCATACTGTCAAGCCTCAAGATGAGGGCAGCAGAAAATTGTAAAGTTGAGTTTTTCTGTTATGCCTGAAACATCTAATATTCATTTTCATATTAAAGTCTCCATGGAAAACACCCTGGACCTAGGAGGTGCCATCCTTTTATCCTTGGACTCTTGTGGAATTGAACTATACATTTTGAAATTAATAATAAATCTATTAAATTTGTAAATTTTGTTTTAATTCTGTTTACAAACACATAGTGCCTTTGACAGCCAAATATGATCTGCTCTCAGGTAACTCAGTTTAACCCTTTTTTACCCTTGTTCCCATTGGCTCTATCAGCCTCCTGGTACCTGCCTCGTTACCCTTCAGCAAAGCCACCAGACAACATCAGTCACCTGGACTGGGAAATAAATACCAGAGCCTATTCCATCCACAGTAGTTTTCAAATTTAAAGTAGTTTCTTTCTTTAAGTGTAGAGAAAGAGTTGTAAGATCATTTCTGAGCTACGTTCCTACTAACTGGATATTCTGTGCCATGGCTCAAAACCTTGCTACCACTGCAAAGGTAACAAATTGGCTAGAAAGGCAAGGCAGCCCCTGTGCCTGGGAAAGCAGACATGGCTTTGGTTCTGCTCAGCACAGAGGGATGTGAAAAGCAGAAAGGATGAAAATGAACTAGACAAAACCCCAGCAAGCTCCACACACCACCCAGCACCTGCCCTTCTCTGTCCTCAGCCTGGCACCAGCTACAGCCAAACCTGCTGAGCAGGAGTGGAGTCTCCCTAGGAAACAACTTCTGGAACTGCCCCAAGCCTCTGCGGCCGCAGGGAGTGGCGGGTGAGATCGCTGCTGAAGTCCAGACTTGCACTGGGACTTGTGCAAGGAAAGAGCTCAGGAGTTGGGTTTTTTCAAGTGTAGGATCCCAAAGGGGATGCATGGAAGTATTAATCTCAATTACTTAATAAGGAACTACAACTCCCAAGAGAAACATGGGAATTTCCATAGCAGACAGACCACTGTCCATCTAGACAAGTGTCCTGTTTCCAGAGACAAGTGCTCTGCAAGAAATCCCATAATGGACAATATGGGCAGAACTTCCCATAAGAAAGTTTCTTTCTAGTTCCACTGTTAAAAGATGGCTCCTGTGCTACCAGACATGAACCATCTGCAATCCACAGAAGCAAAAAAAGGCAGCTCACAATCAGAAAATGGTTTGGGTTGGGACAGACCTTAAGTATCATCTCATTCCAACCCCCTGCCATGGCAGGGACACCTCCCACTAGTCCAGGTTGCTCCAAGAATCCAAGAATATTTTTTGGACCTAAGTGATCTTTAATCCAGAAGAATTATGACCTGTAATAGAATTACACTAAAGCAGATGCAGAGAAGACTAGGGAAAGAAGAAATCTGTCTTGGGAAGCTAAGAGAGCTCTGTTCAGGGCAGCAGAACCAAAGCTGAAAGGAGACATGAGTTCTGCCTGCAGTGAGGAGTTGAATTCCAAGGAGGCAGAAAAGGCTCAAAAACTATGGTTAGTTTAAAATTTTAGGCTTTTTTTTTCCTGCCAGCAGAGTCAAGCAAAGGTTATTAGATTTTTGACCAACAAAATTATTAGGCTCCGAAACTGCCTCTCAACAGGTGAGGAGAAGCAAAAACATGCAACTAATCTTATGGAGAGCTTAATCTTTTTGCAGATGAGGAGGTGAGGGAGCTCCCTGCAGGGCAGGGAAGTGGATTTAACAGCCAGAGCTGGGTTCCCATAACTCACTACAAAGCAGGAACGTGGGCAGGTAAACAAATATTTCAGCAGGATTCCTCAAAGAATGAGATGCAGGCTGTAAGTGGGCAGCTTCCATGTCCATGGAATTACCATCCATGAGAAGTTAAGGCACAAGAACCTCCACTGACAGCTCAGGGAATGAAACACACAGGATTGCAATGAGCAGCCAATACTCAGTGGAGACTGGGCAGATGCCGTGTGTGACAACCACTTCCAGAATGGCTTTGGTGGGAAGGAACTCTAAAGAGCATCCAGTTCCACCCCTGCCATGGGCAGGGACACCTTCCACTATCCCAGGCTGCTCTGGGATGGAACACTCACACTTCAGTGAAGGTTGCTGCCTGGCTTTGTATCTTAGTTTAAAGATGAAAACTCTCTAAAGTTGCTTCTGAAATTGGAATGCTGCACAGCAATTCTACCAAAGGGTCATTAGAAGCCATCACCTACCTCTTCTGGTTTCACATCTCTGCTAGTGAAATCCTTTATGCAATCCACGAAGCAATTTTCTGTAAGTTTATTGTATGTGCCAAGAAACTCTTTGAACTGTAAATAAGAATTGGACAATGAGTATTAAAACAAAAATTAAAAATCAGTGTTTATTTTTCTTACATACAGCTGCATGTATGTAAGAAAGAAAATTTCTTACATACGTGCAGTTGTAAGTAAATTTCTTACATACATACAAAATTTTCTTACATACATACGAAATTTTCTTACATACTAAAGTATGTAAGAAAATTTCTTACATACATATCCAGTGCATAAGAAAATTTGAAGGACAAGTCACTAGAAATATTTACTGTCAGTCAGAAGCTGCTCATACACAAAACATGCTGTTTGTCAATGGTCACCTGTTGAAATTTTGGTTAACTCAAATGATAACTCACAGTCTTTGTCCTTAAGCCCTAAACCTTCCACTCCCTGTGACAGAGCAGCACAAGTCCTTCAAAGCCACCCCTCCCAAATGCAGCATCTCACCTGCTTGATCTGATCAGACTCTGATATTTGTCCAGCCATGTTCCACCACCTGTGACTCAGTCACCTAAAGGTGAGGATAAAAATCAGGTTTTAAATAAAACACATAAATATGAACTGCCACATTTTACATCAGAATGGAATTTTGTGCATCCTTGAAGTGTGTTTAAATACAGCTTTGCTAGCAAACTTCCAAGCCATTCACTTAAAGGGAAGTTACCTCTTGGGAATGCATTCAGTTAAAAAACCATCCAAGATAATTCCAGGTATGAAACCTTACCAGATCCACCTGTTAACTGCTGTCCTTTAAAGACTTCTAAGTCTCACAGCTAAAGTGACTTACAGAATACCTTATTTCTTTTTCTAAGTGCTGTCAAACTTACTAAATAAGCTAGGGCAGGATCTGGGGAAGAAGTAAAGTCGTAACACTTTCTAGGCTTAGAGTTTCAGTGACTTTAGATGTGATCTGTAAAAAGTAAGGAGAAAAGGCAAATATAAACTGGCAGTCACTGAACAGATGCAGCACAAGGTGCAGGGCCTGGTTTCTGTGTAGCTGCACCAAACACCTGAACTACAGCAAATGTTGTGGTCATTGTAGTGAATTAAATGCAAGAAAAACACAGAACAATGAAAATGGCCTTAAAGGAATGACATGGACAAAGAAAAAAGGAAGGAGTAAACATGGATCCAAGAATTTAAACAAGCATCCTCAAGGAAGACTCACATTCCTAATCCAACACACTGAACAAGTTAAGGCCTGAAAGCATCCCTGCAGGTTTCCTAGAAGACTGAAGCCTAGTCTTCCTTTTCCCTTAATTTCCATGTTATCTAAGACCTACTATCACAGATAATAATGCAGACTAATATCACATGTTGGCAAGAATAAACTCCTTAGTTTAATTCAACTTGTGGAAGAAAAAATGAGCACTGAAGTGCAATCACTTTGGAAAAAAAAAGTTCCTTTAGTCCTTTAGCAAGGGCTACTTACAATTAATTTTATTATGCTTTGCCAATTTTTGGGCAAGGCATTCATGTTTTAGAGGGCTTTAGCTACTGCAGTCTCTCAGCAAGGGGAAGGGAAGGGGTACACAAGCTGCCTGAACATGAACAAAGAGATAGCAACAATTATTTCTACAACAGAAAGAAAAATGAAGCGACTAAAAATAGCATCAGGGAGCTCTCACAAGAGTGAGGTGTCCCTGCACCCCCTCCCAGCAGCACATGGTGACATCTGCCTCCTGACATCACACTTTATCCCTGCACAGGGAGCCAGTTCAGAGACTGGGGGCCAAGGGCAGAGATGATTCTGGGATGTAAGATGCAAGAATTCCTCATGGGCAGACAGGTCACACAGGTTACTCTGAAGGAGAACCTGCAGGATATGGTGGCTAACAAGAATCCAGGCTTTATTCAGGTGGTCACTGAATCACAACCTGGTTTGGGATGGAAGGGACCTTCATCACCGTCTCATTCCACCCTGCTGCCACGGGCAGGGACACCTTCCACTGTCCCAGGTTGCTGCAAGCCCCCTCCATCCTGGCCTGGGACACTGCAGGGATGGGGTACCCACAGCACCTCTGGGCAGCCTCTGCCAGGGCCTCACCACCTCACAGCCAACAACTTCTCTCCAGTATCTGGCCCTGCCCTCTGGCAGTGCAAAGCCACTGCCCCTTGTCCTGCCACCCCATGCCCTTGTCCAAAGTCCCTCTCCAGCCTCTCTCCTCTATCCTAAACCCCGAATTTGTTTCAGGAGAAATGCCCATCACCTGGAGTAACCAGTGAGAAGTGATGGCAAGTCCACTCTCTGGTTTCTCAGCCTGTGAGAAAACAAGACCAGTGACAATTCTCTCAGGGCAGGGTATGTAGATAATTAAACAGAAACTGCAGGGAGCAGGGAAGACTTTTGTCCTCTGCCAAAGGCAGGAAGCTCAAAGTTTCAGCTGTTGGTGCCATTTTCCCACACTCGGCGTTACTTCATGATCTGTGTTTACAGCAAACCCGATCCCTGTCTTTCTGGGACTGATTTGGCAAGATTGGAAATGGCAGATTGAAGCTGTGGTTTCACAGAGCTTTGACACCTGGGAAAGGCTCTGATTCACATCAGCACCACGGCACCATCTGATCTGAAGTGCCTGAAGCTCTTGTCCCTGTGCAGGTATTTCACACATTCCACAGGGAAATTACACAGCTCTGCTGCACCTTCAGCTATAAATCAACCTCACATCTAAAAAGAACTACTGAACATTCTCAGAAATGTGCAAATCTGCTTTGTTGCAGAGTCTGGTAAATGTATTATTTCAAAATTTCCTGCTGCTTCTCCCCTTTCCCTCCAACTCTGAAAAAAGCTTTTAAAGGGTGATGAACGAGTGCTCAGCACCTCAGCCAAGCCAGCCCAGAGCTTCCTGCAGAGCTGTTCACACTCCTCCTGCACGGCTCAGGTTTAACCCTAGAGCCTGGAGGACTTTCCTGTGGGCTAAACACGAGTTAAAAATTCAGCACTGCCCCTCTAAGCAAGGATATTCACACAGCAGGAAGCAGAAGAAACCTCTGCTGCAAGGGACACGCAGTCTGGGTGTGCTGGTTCATCAGAAAGGAGCAAGAACTGGGACATCTCCCTTCTTGAAAAGCCCTGGGGCTCTTCCAAATATATTCTGGTGTGCCAAAGAGACATTAAGAGAAGTCCCTCCGAGCAATATAAACAAGCCCTGTGTTTGGGATTTTTTCCCCCATCTTTTTGAGAAGAGCTGCATTTTTCTGAGAAGAGCGATGGAGAGACACTATAAATCCCTCACACTTGTAATCCCCACTAACCATCTGAATCAGCTGTAATTACCACCTATTCCATAAAAAGAAAGCTGAAATGTCTCTTTAAACCTTTGCTTCCAGCTGCACACAGAGAACACCATGCAAGTGTTTCTGGAAAGGAAAAAGAAGAGTAACAACATGAAGGCAAAGAAATGTCTCGAAGACTAAAAATCTCCAGTCAAAGAATTGTGTCAAGCTAAACTCCCCACAGCTTGTATGGAAAGTTCTTTTATCATGGGGGATTACTAAATTACAACGGGATTGCCATCAGATTCAAAAGAAGCCCAGATGAATTGATTTTAAGATGCCAGAGACATTTAATGAAGTAAAAAGGACAGGAGCTAGTCAGGAGCTGGATAACCAGGTGTAGCTGGTGCTCAGGTTATTGTTCACTGTCTCCTGGATTTGGCCTGGACCCTGCTCCGAAGGAGAAGGGATCAGAGGTAGAAATGGAACACCAAAGGTGAGTTACCAGAGTCAGCTTGACCTCAGGCACCAGGTCTGCCTCCCGGAGCACTCTCAACACGCGTATGGGCGTCAGGCCTGAGGGAAAATACACACTTTCCCACCAGCACTCTCCTTTTCAAGTGAGACCACACCTGGCTGACGCTTCTCGCTCAATAAAATCAAAACCTGAGGCTAACAGGTCGAGCTTTATTTTTTTTGGTCTTTTCCTTCTACTCCATCCTCCAGTTCTCCCGTTCCAAGGGCACATTGCGTTCCTCTCCCTCGGGAATCACTCCCTCGGCCAAGCCCCGGCCCAACACCGAGCACTGAGCGGGGATTTCCCCACTGAGGGCCCTGAGGAGCGCTCCTGGACCCTCAAGGCCACGGGGAGGCTCCCGGTCTCTCCCGTGCTTTCCTGGGCCCTCACGGGAACGCTCTCGGTTCCTCCCAGGCTCTCCGGTCCCTCAGGAATGTTCCTGGTCCCTCCCGGCCCCTCAGGAACGCTCCCGGTCCCTCATGGCCCCTCAGGAACGCTCCCGGTCCCTCAGGAACGCTCCCGGTCCCTCATGGCCCCTCAGGAACGCTCCCGGTCCCTCAGGAATGCTCCCGGTCCCTCATGGCCCCTCAGGAACGATCCCGGTCCCTCAGGAA
>VXAX01000405.1:185552-290836 GCA_013399835.1 Leptocoma aspasia | reverse complement strand
TTTTTTTTTTTTTGGTAAGGAGACTGATTAATTGAAGCGAGCTTTTAGGTATTTTTTTTCATTATAGAAACTTCTGAGTGACAATATTCAAAAGTTGATTTGATAAAAATATGATAATTGTAACAAGATTCTTAAATTTTGCAAATTTCACCTCATTCTTGCTGGCATTACATTTTTTAAATTAACTGAATGGAACTTCTGCCAGTATGCCAGTGTTGAGATTCCTTTTGTCAACCAAACTATTAATGTCTCTGAATAGACAGTTTGAGGAAGGGGCTTGTATTGAATTATTGTACTACAAAGGCATATTTTTCATCAAGCAGCGTATATCAAAAAGGTGTATTTCTACTCCTTAAGAATCCTTGGAAATCACAATGTCAGTGTCTTTTCCTTTAATTTCTGAATCTGCCAATTTCAATCAGATTTAGGGAAGTGAAGGCTTTTAAAAGAAAACACATTTATGCAGGTTTCTTAGATATCTGGAGCTGTGTAGAGGAGAAAAAATAAAAATCAATGTCCTAGCTAAGGCAAAAAATCAGTACTTTTACACTCACAGGCAGCAGCTACCTGACTTACCAGCATTTGCTTCCTCTGCCCAGCAAACACTGGGTGAGGGAGAGCCTGAAATCCTTTTAGCATGATTTGCAGCTATTAAGAAAATCTGTTGTAATTTATGGTGATGGTAGGGAAATACTGTTTCTGGGGTTTTCTTAATTAAATTTTTTTCGAGTCAGAATTTGCAGCATTTTATTGACTGGGTTGTCTGAGCTCGAGTTACCATTGAGACTTGGATGGGCATTATTGGACTTTATTGATACCAGCATCCAGTGCTATAAAAATTGTGTTAAATGAAGCCTGCTCTTACTCTTACTATTACTTAAGTTTTCTACTTACTGAAAGGAAGCAATTTGTTGTTGCAATAGATGATGAAGTTCCTGCAGGCAACAGATTCTTCACAGCAAAATTAAATGTATTGAAATAATGCTTTGTCTCTACCTGTGAAATAGACATTTTGTGCCAATTATCTCAACAAAGGATGTTTGTGCTTCCCCACAGATGATGTTTTTATTTCTCAGTATGCTACTGGCCAGAAGGAGGCTCTGAGAGCAGTATTAATGCAAAAGTAAGTGTGAATTGTTGTTGGTGTCTGAGCTGTTCTGTTTCTGTACAACTACACCACTTCAGTTTTTGACAACATTGCATAGCTGGTAAGGAAGAAGTGTTTTTTTTTACTGTTCTCTGCCAGTGTTCTTTTCCTGTGTATGAAAATATTTTCAGTTGATTTTATTCCCTGGAGTATCTTGTGTCAAAAGTTCCAGGAGAAATGTTTATGCAGTGCTATCAGTGCTGTATGTGAGTATGTGAGAAATAATTGGCTTGGAGGAGATATGGAGAAAAAGCTGTTTACAGGCACTTCTTTTTTTTTATAGAACTCAGGTTATTCCTGTTCATAAGGAGGTGAAGGTGCAGCTCTTGGGAAGTACTTCCACAGAAAAAAGGGAAAGTGCTGGGGGTGACACCAAGTCAGCCCCCAGGGAAGTTGACCCTGCCACAACCATTGCAGCAGCCACTGCTGCTGCCATTGCCACGACAGCTCCACTGCTCAAGGTGAGTGGGTAGCTCGTGGGAGCAGCAGTTCTTTGTCCTCTCAAAACAGTACATGTTCCAAACAAGCCTGAAATTGTTGATAGTAGCTCCAGAGAGCCTGAATGTGTCTGCTCACTGCTTTGTGTGTTTGTCATCTCACACTCACTGACCAGTATACCAGAGGGAATTAATTTGGATTTAACTAAACGGGCAGAAGACAGAGAACATTTGATTTATCTATTAGAAATTCACAATATTGCTAAACCACCAAACTTTAAGGCTAAATAGAATTTTGTTTCTTTTGGAATGCAAATCCAGGATTCTGTGAAGGATGTTTTGTTCTTTTCATGCTCACATATCTTCTTCAATCATGGAGTTTTTCCTCCCTTTCCTTTTATTATTTTTTTTTAATCCTTTCTTGCAGGTTCAAAATGATTTGGAAGCAAAAGTGAACTCAGTTTCAGAACTGCTTCAGAAGCTGCAGGAGACAGACAGGCAGCTGCAGCGAGTGTCTGAACAGCAGAAAAATATGAAAGCTCAACATGAGGAACCCCACTACCACCAGAGAGTCAGTGAGCTTGAAAAACAAATGAATGCTTTCATGGTGCAACGGATTCAGCACTTGGAAAAGCTACAGGAGCAACAAATGAATATTCAGGTATCTAGGGCACTATGCAGAAACTTCAGGTTAATAATTTCTTCTGTATCTCAGTGTTGATGTTACAATAATTTGGATTGTTTCTTAGTATTAGAAAGAAAGCTGAGTAGAAGTGGATCAAAGAAAGTGAGAGCTCTCAGTGATGAGAAAGACACAGAGGGGCTGGAACATGTCCAGAGAAGGGCAGTGGAGCTGGGGTGAGCCCCAGGAGAGGCTGAGGGAGCTGGAGGGGCTCAGCCTGGAGAAAAGGAGGCTCAGGGAGACTTTCTGGCTCTGCACAACTCCCTGCCAGGAGGGTGGAGCCAGTGCAGGTCGGGCTCTGCTCCCAGGGAACAAGGGACAGGACAGGGGGAAATGACCTCAGGTTGCACCAGGGTAGGTTGTGGTTGGGTACTAGGGAAAATTCTTTACTAGAGGGTGGTCAGACATTGGAACATGCACAGGGCAGTGGAGGAGTGTTCAGAAAACATGGATGTGGCACTGGAGGACTTGGTTTGGTGGGGAACATGGTGGTGGAACATGGGAGAAGAGCTGGACTCGGTAATCTTAAAGATCTTTTCCAACCTTAACAATTCTGTGATTCAGTGACCAGAAATACTCTGTAATTTTGTCTCCCAGTCCCATCTGATCAGCTCTGCAGTGAACACCCGTGGCCTGCAGCAGGGCCCTGTGCCTGCCCCTGGGCCCCTGGCAGGAGCCTGGGAGAAGCCAGAGCAGAGATCACTCTCTAACGAAGCACCTTCGCCCCACAGGGCTTTGTTCCCTGCCACTGCTGCACCTGCCCAAGGTGGAGACAAATCCTGATTTTCATTGTCAGTTTTGCATTAATTTTGTGTCCATTAATATTGGATTGTGCATCACATCAGTAATGAGTAGTAAACGTTTCTTCTGTGTAGTTTGTTTTATTGCCCAATGTTCTTTATAATTTTTGTGACATTCTGAAGATGTTCCAGTATCTTCCAGTTTAAATTAAAGAGAGATTTTTGATTTATTAAGTCTGTACCAGGAGGGGCCTGGACTTAAAATAATCTTATTGAGACATAAGCCTATGATGAACTACAGTTGGGTTTTGTTTTTTTTTTTTTTTAATCCCTTTATGATAGCAGGCAGAAGTATGACATTTTCTTCCTGTTTACTTAACTAGTGCAGTAATGTTTTACATTTTTGTGCACAATTTATATACCTGGCATGCGTTTTTCCCTAGATTTTTTTTTCCTAGGGTCTGCAAGGGCAGATAGTGATAGGACAAGGGGGAATGGCTCCAAGCTGAAGGAATGTAGGTTTAGATTAGATGCCAGGAAGAAATTCTTGTGAGGGTGCTGAGGTCCTGGCACAGGTTGCCCAGAGAAGTTGTGGCTGCCCCTGCATCCCTGGAAGTGTCCAAGGCCAGGTGGGACAGGGCTTGGAGCACCCTGGGATAGTGGAAGGTGTCCCTGCCAGTGGCAGGGGGTTGGAACTGGGTGATCTTTAAAGTCCCTTCCGACCCAAACCATTCTGTGATTCTATGATATAATTTCCTTTGAAGAAAATTGTTAACATTTAAATAACTTTACTTTTTTTAGTGCTCTCTGAAGCATATTCAAGCAATTTTCCAAGTCATGGTGTTCATACACCAAAATCTCCTCTAAAGACACCAGTTCCTCGAAGATATGCTCCAGAACCTGTACCCAAAAATGGGAAAATCTCAGAGAAAGAAAACCCTGTAGTAGAAAAAGAAAATATTCCCAAACCTACAAGAGAAGGTATTGTCCTCCACTGGCCTAACTAGTATGGCCTGGTGGTTACTTGGTGTATTCCTCACCTTTTCTGACCTTTTCTCTTGGGTTGCTGGCATTAAATGCATATATCCAGAATATTTTGAATCTACATTTGGGAAGGGTTAGTTTTGTGTATAAGTCACTCATAAGTAACTAGAGACTTAAAGACAGTGCTGTTTTAATCTATAGAGTTTCAGCAGGACTGCTCGCTGAAATATTCTTTCAAAGTCAAGTTTCAGGAAGATTAGACAGAATTATATAAAACTTGAGAGCTAATCAATAACTTTGTCATTATCTTTAGTTAAATTGAATTTTTTTTTCATGGGTCCACATGGTCTCTGGGTTAATGTATTGAAAGCAGCAGATGTAAAGCAAATGTAAAGTAATTTTCTTTTACTGCTTTTGATCAGGTTCTGTCTGTGTTACAAAGCTGTCAGGTATTCCTATTGTTCAGTGGTCCAGGAATAAATGAAATAAGACAAAAGAAGAAGCATTCTGTCCATAATGTCACAGATTTGTTCTCAGTGACTCAGTTCATTGCCATCCCAGTTCCATCTAGCTTTGCTAATTTAAAGCAATCTCGGAAAGGCAGATTAGTGTGAGTGGTTTTAAGTGACTTGCCTTATCTGAAATAGATCTATATATTTAAATTTAAAAAATATTGTACTCTCCTTGGTGAATATTATGTAATGATGAAATACCTGGAAAGGAAAAGAAATTATTAAATATATTGAACTAACTTAACTTTCTTTTTTTCTTCTTCATTTCACTTCATTTTAGGTGAAGGGAAAGGTCTGGAACACGTTTTGAATTCTCAAGAAATACCGCTAAAGCAAATTGAATATTCCAAGAAGGCAGCATTAGGCAGCAGTGAAAGGAGCTGGCATTCTGAGAGAGACAGGTGGATAAACACAACAATCCAAAACTGAGGAGGAGTTTCTGTCTGTTTCAATGAAATTGAGAGAGGTGCATTAGACACTGATGGTGTAACAGAGTCACTGGAGTCCGGCTGGAGTATTTCTATTTTTGCATTACTTGTGACAGGACCTGAGGGAAGGGCTGGAGCTGTGCCAGGGGAGGTTTAGGGTGGATATCAGGAAAAGTTTTTCCCCCAGAGGGTGCTGGGTACTGCCCAGGCTCCCCAGGGAATGGGCACAGCCCCAGGCTTGACAGAACTCAGAGAGTTTGGACAATGCTCTCAGGGACAGGGTGGCATTGCTGGGGTGTCTGTGCAGGGCCAGGAGTTGGACTCTGATCCTTGTGGGTCTCTTCCAGCTCTAATATTCCACAATTCTGTGGTTTCTGCTGAGCTGCAGGCAGATGAAGGCTTGTTGCTAAGGATAGCTCACAACACCTTTCTCGAGGTCAGCAGGTTGCACTTGGAGTGCTTTTCAGGAGCAGCATCCACCTAACAATTCCTAAGCTTTAAAATGGGTGAAAAAATATTCTTAGCAATGCAGTCTGAAGCATATTTTTCCCAGGCAATAATGTAAAGTTATAATTTCAGTAATACAGTGAAAAACTGCTCATATGTGCTGTGTAATTTAGAACAGTGTGCACAAAAATGTTGATTGCTTCAAATGGAAAGATATCCAAAGTTTAAATGTAGCTCTATTAGATGTAATTTCACTATTGAAAATAAAAGGATAGGGCTGAAGGTGTTAAGTGGTAAACAGAGAAAACCCAATAACCTCTCTATAACTTCAGATGCCAAAGCAAGTTGCAGTTTATCTAAAGGTGTGGCATTTGCACTGTAAATTCCTGCTTGGTTTCACAGTTGAATCCTTTCTTGGGCCACCTCAGGAGCCATGAGAGGTGTAACCAGGAGTGTTTCTCCCCTCAGACACAGTGCTTTGCCTTCAGACTCAATTGCTTCTTTTCAAAACTACAATTCAATTGAGAAAACAGTTCAAAAAGCAGATGATTTGCTTCAAGATCTTGGCAAGTTGAGAAGAGAAATGCACAACATTCTGCAGGTAAAGTCAATCTAGTCACAATGACCACGAGTTTGAAGAAGGGGAATAAAAATTGTGGAGAAAAACATAGAGGTCTGGTATCAGTAAAAGTGTTGCTCTTGCTTCTACACCCATAAAAAGATCCACGATTGTTTACAATTAATTGAGATATTGGAGTCTCTGTGTGTGTGGAAGAGCTTTGAGCCTGAATAATGCTCTGGGTGTGCAATGGACTCTGACTGCCATTGTCCCTGAGCTAAAATAGGTGTGAGAGAGGGAAGGACAGAAAGAGAAAAAAAGAAGTTTATTTGTTTGTTTCAAGGTTTTGGATATTTTCAGTGCCTGTTCTCTGCAGAGCTGATGTGATTTTCCCATTTGAGAAAGCACAATGTTCCATTTGTCTCCACTCAGCTTTAGGGATGATTTAAGCATTTCCTTTCTCATTTTGCCACTTCTTTTTGTATTGAGTGCTGTTTCCAAGGAATTGCCTGGCATAGAATCCTTGTGCTATTTCTTGTGCTAATGATTTTGTACCTTTAGGGGTGCAAGATCTGTTTCTGTGCTGGCAACATGGAGCTTTTGACAGCTGAGGCTTTTATCTCTTGACCTGGTACCACTTGTGGTTCCACCTGTCTGCTGTGGTCCTTTCTGTCCTTGTCAATATAAACAGTGAGAAAGAAGAAAAGCTTGAAAATTCACCTCTGTGAATTGGCTTGAAATGGAATAACTGATTCTGTTGGTTCATTTCTGTGGTTGAAAGTTTCTACTTGTGTATTTTCCCTGAAAATACTTTGCATTACCTGTCTGGTTTTTGTTGCTATATCTGTAGAAAATGCAGAAAAATTCAGCTTCATCTGTCATATCTTATAGCATAGCTGATGCATTTTTTATAGATTTTGTAACTCTTTGTGGACTTTACATTTAACTATTCTTACTAGGAATGGAAACAGGTGGCCTTGTGCCCCACTGAGGCTGCAAATATTTTCTTACCACTATTGCTAAAAACTTAAACAAGTAGCATACCTTAGTACAGGGAACAGAACAAGATGAGATGGGATATGGAATGGGAGAAAATGCAGTTACAGAAATGATTTGAAATCTCTCTTATGGAAAAGGTCAATAGAAAGACAGAGATGTGATGACTTAGCAAATGGAGAGTTGGGTCAGTTAAACACTTAGCTACTGACTTCTCATCACTGAGAGGTTTGTAGGAGTGAGATAATGATAGATTTTTGGGTAAGTGATAAACCAGCTCTGTAATAAAGCAAAGGTCTGAATTAGCTGAGGACAGAAGGTGGTGCTCTAACCCAAGGAATTCATTGTGGCCAGTGAAACTGATCCAGTATCTCCTGTGGATTTTACCTTCAAGTTTCAACAGCTCTTCTTTCACCAGCTCTTCTTCTGTCTTTTTAGGAAGCAAGTTCATGGAAATCTGACATGAGTGATCTTATTAAGGTATACCTTGAAAATTTTTATGTGTGTTTCTTTTGTAGGTTTTTGGGCTTTCTATAAAATACTCTAATGCTGAAGCAGTTTTGAGTGTGTTTGCAATGAAATATCACTGCCTGCCTGTTGCACACCTGGATGTTTGTTAAAGGATTGCTCTTGTACAGATCACATTAATCCTGTCTGGTTCAGTCCTAGTAAATCCCTTGAGGGGACAGTGTCAGGCAGGAAGCTGCTGTGTCAGATTGGCACAGTGTGGGCTGCTGCTGCCAGTATTTTTTACATATTTAACAGATGCAGTTATTGTTTCATGATCTGGGTCTCACTAGCAAGTCTACATCACTTTACAATTGATCACGTATCTATATTTCTTACCTTAACTTACTGAGTTAGTATTTGTCCAAAAGTCTCATTTTAAATGAAAGCCTATATAAAATGGATAAATAATTTGGTATATTGTCTTTTTCTCACCAGGCCAAAACCAAGGTCATGGGATCAGAGTGTTGATTCCTGTATTGTTATGGCATTGTGGCAGTACATCTGTTTGAACATAAACTTTTGTTTAATTCTGATTTGACAAAAGAGTAGCCTTAAAGCCGAAACTGAGTTGTGATCTGTGAGATTTTTTTTGTTGTTGTTCATTCAGTTGATGTTTTCACAGTCTACATGAGTCTGGGTATTTTGGTTTTGGTTTGAGGTGTTTTTTTTTTTAATGTACATTTATCACTTTTAAATTTTTTTGCTTTTTAATGAAGTTTTCATGGACCTCTGGGTTTTTCCTCAGGGGTGTGAGAATGAATGTGAGAACTTGTTTCTTGTGTTTGTGTCCCTTTCTTTTGAACTTAGCAGCTAATTTATGCTCGATTTTTATCTCTGTAAAAGGGTTCTGCAAAGTGAGAGGTTTTGTTGTTCCTTCTGAAAAGTGAAAATGAGTAAAAGTGAAAGAGGATCAAGGGGCTGCTGAGGGATTTATCTTGTTAAAACCTACAAGTATTGCTTGGTGTTTCTTGGGGTGGATTGATGCCAAACAAGTGCATATATTTAGAGGACTTGGGCTTTTATTAGGCTCTTAATTATATTTAATTACTGTTACATGGAGAGATTTGCTTGTGATACTTCATGTATCTAATTGCCATCTTTTCACATGCTTATTAGCCTCATTAGCATTGCCTCTCATACTTCACATCATTTTCCATTTGAGATCTTTTGGATGTCTTTCACTTCTCTAAATATATTTGCAACATAATGAATGTTCTTGAGTAATTGAAGTTGCTGATGGTGCACATGGGCAATATTTCATATGATGGCATTGATGTGATAACAGATTAATAGGAAATTACAATCTCTGATTAAAAGCTAGAGGTTCTGTTTCAATTTTAGTTGAAAAATCCTCCTGTTGCACCTGATCCTCCTGAACATCACGTGCTCAACAAACCATCATCCATCCTTCAAAATGTCCAAGTGCCAAGGTCTATACTGACAGATGCTGAAAGGATTTTGAGAGGAGTGCAGAACAATAAAAAAGTCCTTGAGGAGAATCTGGAAGCTGTTAGTCGTGCAAAAGATGGAGATGCCATGTATGCTTTCAGTAACTCCTTGACAACAAACAGGTCAGACCCTACAATTCAGTGCTTTGTGAGATCGATGTTTCCAAATCTGGGCATTGAAGAACTCGTGCTCTTCCCTGCAAAAAGGATTTGTTGACTCTTTCTAGCAGTCACTGTCTTATTCTTGAAATTCAGATGTTTTTTGACCCTTGTGGTGTGAACTGATTTTTGTCAGGTGCCTAAATCTGATTTCTGAGGCTTGATCAGCTGGAAAAACTGCTCTGCTGCCAGGGCATTTAACTGTTTCCATACCAACCTGCATTAATAAGAAAATTGAAGACTAATTTAATTATTCAGAGCAGAGGAGGCTTCATGAGCCTGTAAATTTACAGAATTTAATCACCTCACAACAGATCTTTGGCTTTTGAACTTTTGCTTTGTTAGTTGTGTTAAATACTCCTGCTTGAATCATAGTGGAAATTTTCTATTAAAATACAGTCTAAACTTGCATTTTCTTGAGGAAGGTAGCTATTCTGTATGTATAAGGGGTTTTTTTTGAGGCATGTTACCTGCCCTCATTATCTTTTAGAGGATGTAGTAATTTGTCATCTGCTTTTTTGTTAAATTGGAATATTTTTGTTTTCTTGTTTTTTCAGTTGTGATCAAAGTAGGAAATGACACATGGCTGCTTCTTATTCCTGAAATATTTGTAATAATGTCAGTATTTACCAGCAGGGGGTGGGGTTTGCGGGTGGCACCATGAAAGAACAGATTTGGGATTGGGATTCCCAATGGGCTTTGCTTGGTGCCTTTTGGGGAGTGCAGAGGTGCAGAATCTCACTGTCTGTGTTCTGGGCTTCTGTTTTTAGAGCATTTAAAGGGCACTACTTTCCCAGGAACAAATCTGTGCAATTTGAGAAGCACTGACCTGAAATGGTTCTTTTCTTCTGTTTCAGAGATGTCTTGGAGGAGATTCGTATCCGCAGGACTGTGGATGAGTGGATCAAGGCAATCAGTGAGGAAATCCAGGTAGGGCTGGAAAAATGAGTTCAGATTTTTGTGTTAGGTTTTTCTACCTTGCCTTGTTCTTTCATGTCCATGGTAAAGTGATTTACTCACCTCTTGAAAACATGAGAAAGCTGCCTATTATTGCTAGCTTGCAATAAGCTAGAGTAAAATATTCTGCTGTTTTACTCTGTTTTAAAACTGTAGTTATGTAATGAAAATCCCTAGTCTCACTTGCTGGCTAACATGAAAAACAGGCCCTTTCTCAGAGCTTCAAAGTTATCCACATATTCTGCTGGTAGCCTTGAAGACAAAAATCTCCATTTATTACATTTATGTTTTCTATTTAGGCTGAAATGGCAAGAAATGATTCAGAACAAGGGAAATATGATCAAAAAGCTTCATGGAACAAGAAAGCCCAAAACCTCAAGCCTGTGAAGACCAAGAAAGAAATTAAAGAGAGAACTCAAAACATCCAAGGAAGCTTGACAAAAAAGACTGTATCTGCACCTAAGCCATTGCAGAAGGAGGTGGAAGATAACACAAGGAAACAGAGGTTTAGAACTAACTTTTCTGAAAATGTGCAGAGCAAAGAAAGAAAGGCAGAAGTGAGTTGCCAAGCAGTTGGTTTCTTTTCTGGAAAAAACTGTTCAGTATTGACATGAAAAATTATGTGTGCAGCCGTACTAATTTGAAATGAAAGTGATAGCTCTGTCCTGCTCCAATTTACATGAATGAAGAATTGTAAACTACTATTTTTTCCTTTTTGGTGTCCATCAGGGAGCTTCAGGTGGAACTGCACTGGTCCAAGATGAAGATTATCTGTCTCAGGTTTATGGGAAACCCATTTACCAGGGCCACCGGAGCACGCTTAAAAAAGGACCCTACCTGAGATTCAGCTCCCCCTCTCCCAAATCTAAACTGCCCAGACCCAAGCTGATAGAGACTGTTAGAGGTAAGTGATTCTTTGATGGGAACAAAGTGTTCCCTCCCAGTTTTTCTACCAGGAATTCCTTGTGAAAATGGATCTGTTAATTGTAGTTCATCTGCTCTTCAGTGTAAAGCTTAAGCAACTGCAGTGGCTTTTCAGAGAGGTGGTCACTGCCTCAGGTTTGTCAGGGCTTAAGAGGCATTTGGAAAATGCCCTTAATTTAAATTTTGGTCAGCCCTGAAGTGGTCAGGCAGTTGGACTAGATGCTTGTTGTAGGTCCTGTCCATTTGAAATAGTTTATTTCTATTTAATTTCTATTTAATTTCTGTTTTATTTTATTTATTTTCTATAGTTTATTTCTATTTAAGATCCTCTTTTCAAAACAAAAAAATATCAGAAGTTTTTCAACTTTGTTTAATGTGTCTCTCACTTATTTTAGGTTGTCAAATAAATACTTATTTCTAAATATGCTAAATGTATTATAAATATATTTATTGTTGCCCAAGAGTTAATGAGCTGAATTGCTAAAATTAATCACAAGTGAGCGTGTTGAAAAATGAACTCAATTTTTGATAAAGGTCACTGGGAGATGTATTTTTTGTGTCAGGTTTATCCAGTGATTTTTCCTGTAAATATTCAATTCATTCAGAGTCCAGAAATGTACTGAGACTTGAAAACTGAAGGAAGTCTGGTATTTAATTTCTTGTTTCAAATTGTTGAAATATGAAAAATTAAATATATGGACATGAAGAAGACGTCTGTTATCTTGAATATATTGAAGGATGTAATCAGAATCACTGGTTAAGTTCACTAAGTGCAAGTAACTAATTTTTCTTCATCCAGTTAGAGTTATAAGCAGAATGGAAATCCTTTCTGTGATAGCTTGTTAAGGTTATTTAATTGATAAAGATTATTAGTTGATTAATAATGAATTCTATTCATTAGTTTTGTTGGCAAAGTGTTAGGATAAGAGGGTCCTAATTTTAATAGGTCCTAACCTATTAAAAATGTGTAAAAATAATTACAAAGGGAGACTGTATGATATCTAACATAGGTCATGTAGATAAACTTCATCTAGAGTTAGTAAACAGTAATGTTTTAATTGGATCTGTTTTATTTCCTAGTTACCTTTTCAAAACTTACCTGATTCTTAATACAAAAACTAAGAATAATCTTTAACTTTAACTTAATCTAACACTAAAAAAACCACAAGTGTGGATCATTTTACTGGAGAGAAAGTGAGCAAATGACACGAGAAAAGATAATGATGAAGGGAAAGTGGGGAGATGGGAGAGAGGCTTAAGAGGAAGAGGTGGTTAAAGTGATGGTGGGCATTAATAGGATGTGCATCCATGGAAAAATATTAACTGGCTCCCTCCATGCTTCTTGCAGTTAGGCTGTTGTTATCCATGCAGGGAAGATATACTTGATGCAGTCTTAAATGCCATGTTTAAAAATGCTGCCTGGGTTTTTAGTACAGCTGTCAAAACATTATATTCTGTGTGAAATAGGAGAGATTAACATCAGAATGCAGCCAGTCACTTGATGAAATCATGATTTTAGGCCATTGCAATGGATGGTGTGAAACATATCTATGCCTTTGAAGGCAGGCACTGCTGGGGATTTTTTTACATCATCATCATCATCATCATTATTAGTATTTTGTTATTGTCATTGTTATTTTAATATTGTTATTTTAATATTATTGAGTAACCTGTCTAGTTGAAGGTGTCCTTGCCCATGGCAGGGGATTGGAACTGGTTGATGCTGAAGGTTCCTTCCAACCCAGGCCCTTCTGTGATTTTGTGGTTATGATGTACATCCACAGTGGCAAGTCCTCAAAACAGTACAAGAATCTCTTGTTTGGCCTGACATGGTCTTCGTGGCACTTTCCTTACCTGTGCTCTGGAGCCCAGTTGTGATCTGTGAAGAGAAAGTGTTATTGGTAGAAAGTATTCACAATTCACTCTGGGTTATAGTCCTGGCAAAAACCTAGAAAACTTTTCAAAACTCATCATTTTTTAGAAGGTCAGACCTTGTTACATGAAAACTGCCAGCCTTGTGACTTAGATATTTTGTTTGCCCTCTCTTAAATGTCTCTTCTTAAATAATCTCTGGTATGCTCATTTGAAGCATGATATATCGCTGGTTTTGACTATTGGCTGTGCTGTACACCTATAATTTAATTTATTCTGTATAGATCTTTTTGGATTAAATGTGTGCTAGTAAGCACTTAGGGCAGTAATAACAGTGATACAGTGACCACTAAGATTAGGATTGAGAACAGGCACTTCTTTAAAAATATTTAATCAGCAGTTCTGCTTTTGCTGAGTCCTAAATGGATTTTCTTCTCTGTTTATTGGGCTCTTGTCCTTTACAGAAGGTCATAACCTTTCCAGGGAGGCCAATTTCATCACTCCAGAAATAATATCTTGTAAAGTGTCAGAAAGAGTGCCCCCCTCCCCAATCTAATTATAACAAATAGGTAATTTGATCATTTGAAACCACCAGTTGAAATTCAGTGCCAGTGAAATGGAAAGCTGCAGGTTCTGTGCAGTTGGAACAAGCTGCTCCTGTGCTTCAGCTTTTTTCTGTTGGAGGCAAATAGGAATGAAGGGGAAAACTCCACTGGATCAATGCTGCCTTCAATCTTGCAGAACTGCATGTGACAAACAGCTTCAAAGCTCTTTTCTGGAAAACAGGGTGAACTCTGGATAGCCTTTTCCCACAGTGGTTCCCTTCCAAGCCATGAAGTCATGCTGCAGAGCAAAACCTGTGTTTGCAACACTAAAGCCACCATAAAATTTGTTTCTCTATTTAACATCAAGCTGGAGTTAGGGAAGTTATGGTTTTGTCTCCATCCTGACAGTAAATAAAATAAGACACCTCCTTGTGTTCTTATCTGAGGGCAGAATGGAATTTTTTTGCACGTTGTGTAAAGGAACAGCACTCCAGTGAGTGTGTCCTACTCCCAAGCTTTCTGATTTTAACTGAGACTGAGGTTTGTTTGATATTGGCATTATTTATCTGTCTCTTGGTAAGATTATTGGTCAAACTGCTTCATTTTTGTCCTTTCCTATACCTTGCCAATAAAATGGAAAAATAATTCATGGTGTTTCATGTGGGTCTCACAAAGACAAAACAGTTCAATCATTTTGGGGGCTGCTGTGCTGCTATGGGAGAAGCTGTTATGGCAAAGCAAAGTGAAAATAATAAAATTAGGAACAGATCTGTGCTCCTCTATAGGAGGAGTGTAAATAAAATGCACCAAGGTTGAATGAGCACTTCAAAGCACCAGGTTCTTAAAAACAACAGAGAAGGAAATAAACAAATCTCTTTCACCTTAGGCATGGTTGGTTATTCACTTCATAGATCTGCACCCACAGATTCCCCTCCTGGCCTTGAGGTACCAGGTGATAAAGGCTTCAAAATTATTGGAAGTTTTTGGGCCTGGGTTTGATTGGCTGAAAAATCCAGACTTGTTAAATGATTCTATTTTGTTAGAGCAGTCCACTGAGCTTGTTTTAAATTAGTGTTAGAATAAGGATGTTTATTTAAGACTGAAATGGCCATCTGGAGAGACTCTTTTCAGTCATTTTATAACTCTCAACCATTTTCTTTGCAAATAAACTATGGTGACTAATGCTTAGTTTCTTATGGGAAGTTAGGAAAAAAATTCAACTAACACTTTTATGAGTAAGAGATCATTTCTAAAAAAAAAAGCTGGAATTATTTTCTTGCATAATGTGAACTGATAAATACATGTAAAACACTGCTTTTTTAAAGCTAAGTTTAATTAAATGTCTAGTTTCTGCCCAGTGCAAATAAACTTTGCAGGGAAAAATGAAAAGTTGAAAGCAATTAAAATGAGGTGCTGTGTGTATACAGTACTTAATCATTCTCACTGTGAAAACCTTGTTTTTACAAGTTGGCAGCATTACAGATATGCTGCCAATTTCTGCTTTTACTCAAAAGTTCAAGGCCAAGGGGGACTGTTAGATCATGTAGTATGACCTCTTCTAAATCACAAGCCTCTGAACTGTATCTATTTATGTTACAGAGTCCAGTAATTTGTCTGACTGCAGAACAGGTTTTTTTGCTAATCTGTGCTTTGCAGAAAGGCACAAGCTCATCTTTTTAAGACAGAAGAAATTCTGCTTCTTACCTTGTGCTTCAAAAGCAAATAGGACACTTCAGATTTATAATCTGATTTGTAGTTAGCTTTTGGCTTCAGTTTGCAGCTCCTGCACTTTCCAGGTGATTTTTCCTTAAAAAATGAAGAGTGCTTATTAATATCTAATCTATTTTAGTATTTGCAGAGATACAGAATTAGTGCTGAATGCAGTGTTATCATCTATGGAAGTCTCCTCCTGCTCCATCTCAGACTTGCTGCTGGGACATTTGGGGTTACATTTATCCTGATGGCCAGAGCATTGTGTTGTGATTTCTCATTCCATTGCTTACCCAACATGACCACAAACCCTTTTCTAGAGATGCTTCTCTCTGACCTGTATTTTCTCACTGAGGAGTTATGACTTGTTCTTGTTTCCAGGCTTACAACCCATAATTTGTCTGTACAGAAATACCACTTTGTAAGTGAACTGCCTTGCCTGCTTGTCTGCATCTAACAAAAGTCACCTTATCAATCTTTATTATCTTTATATTTTATAATCACTGACTTTCATGCTTCAATTAATTAGGAGGCTGTTAAATGTGAACAGAGCTAAAAAGTGCTTGTTGCCACGTGGTAACTGACTGCAGGTACAGGGAGGTGATTATTAGAAACAACAGAGGAGTAAAATGACATTTTTTTGGCTGTAATAAAGGTATGGAGTTAGTTATCAGCATGTTTCTTTCCAGATTCATTATCCTAACACCTACAGAATAACAGTAGAAGCACTTCTGCCTGATTGACAATTGTTGACACCTTTTTGGGGGGAATTTTCATGCAGTTTTATCCATTTATATTAAAGTTAATATTTTCCCTAATAATATTCATTCTTTGGTGTAAGTCTTGAGTAAGGCCTTGCATGACTGTATGGTGAGAAATGCACATTGCAATAAATGCTCTCCTCTGCTCTTTGCTTGAGACATTTTTACATATCAATTATTTTCTGGCTGGCTATTTACAATACTATTGAAAAACTGGGCCAAAAAATCAGCGTTTCCTTGATGATGGAAGTCAGACTTTTGGGTATTAGCTATGGCTTGATTTTGCAGTACCACTGAGTTGTTAAAGCAGGAATTTACAGATTATACCTGTTCCTCTGACTACCTGTCAGTTTTGTGGCTGCATTTCAAACCTAAGTTCTGGATTTCTTCGTAGCTGCTAAATCACATATTCAGTTCCAAATTTCAAACCTAAATTATGGATTTCTTCTTAGCTGCTAAATCACACATTTTGTTCCAAGTTACTGCTGTCCTTTGGCCCTTTTCATGTTTCTGTGCCCTTATCTGCTAGATTCAACTTAAAAGTTGCAATTTTAACTCCTTCATTGCTGCCAACACTGAGACATCTATCTCTCATCTACCTATAGCACTTTGAGGTTCTGCCCTTTGGGACTCCCTCCCTCATTCCCTCCATCCCACAGCACAAATTTGCAGTGGGTTCAGTAGGAAGGCTTGGCTCAGTGGAGTGTTGTCACCGGGTTTGTGCAAGCAGTGTGACCTTTACAGTTTATGTGCTCTTGTTTCAGGCACAAAGGTGAAGTCAGCAAGGACCCAGACCTGCTCTCACACACAGAGAGTCATCAGCAGCCCCAGGCAGAAGGATCCTGTGTATGCCCTTGCCCAGCAGAACCAGTACCTCTTCAGCCCCAGCCAAGATGTCCCTGCTGCCTCTGGTCCTCTGGAAGGCCACCTCATTCCCATGGCTATTCCACTAGGTAGGAGCAAATAACCTGGAGCAGATTGTGTGCAGGGGAATTGCTGCTATTTCATGGAAATACAACTTTTATCTTCTTAACTCAGTGGTTTGGGGGTTGGAATTAGATGATCTCTAAAGTCCCTTCCAACCCAAACCATTCCATGAGGTTTGCACCTGCCCTTCTCATAGGAAATCTGAGAGAACAGAAAATGAAAATGTTTGAATGATTGAAAATGTTTGAATGACTTGAATGGTTGAAAATGTTCTGGTTTTCCTCATCCTTCATGCTGGATGTCTGGTGACACCCTGACAGAGCAATTACTTGTTTAGCTGTACCTTTTTTGGTTCATTTTGGTTTTAGGCTTTATGTTCTTGCTTTCAGTTTGGTACCCATGTAAGCAGGAACTGAATCACTCACCCTTGGATTCAACTTTTGCAATGACTTCAGCCCAACAATTTCAGTAGGACTGTGCCAAGCACAGTAAATCCCTTGTCATGGCTTCTGGATTTTTGGACTTTCAATAGAACCTTTATATAGAGCTTGTTTTGAGAAGGGTTAGTATTATACAGGCATTGAAATAAGGTAATTATTTTTTTAAAAGGCTGTCTCAGACAAAAATTTGTGTGTTATACTAAGTGTAATAGTACTTTGGGTGTGATGGTCTGTAGTTTTTGAATAGCAAACACAATTCTTGTTTTCAGCAGTAGATGTCACCAGAGTCAAGAAAAGTGAATCATTTTAAAAACAGGTAGTGTTGAGTTCACAATTTCTGCTGGGAAACCTTAAAATTAGCTGGTGAATTACTGTAGTTTAGCTAATGTTAATAGGGGGCTTTTTAATTGGTCTGTAATTGCACACAGAATCTCCAAACACACAGAATATAATTTTAATTAATTTATTAATTTACTGGCTTAGGAGATGGATATATGGAGTTTTAATTGTTTTTCATCTGTCTTTAGGTCAAACCCAAAGCAGCAGCACATTACAGCAGCCTGCTGGAGTAATCATAGATAAACCACACCCTGTCACAGTTACAACCTCCCTTCCTCAAGTGCCACCAAAGCCTCCAGTCGAGGTAAAAAAACCAAATATAGCTGTAATAGAGATGAAATCAGAGAAGAAGGACCCACCTCAGCTGTCTGTGCAGGTACCTGTCAAGAGTGATGATGATTTGTTTGTTTATTTTAATGAGTGCTAACTACAGGCAGCCTGATCCATCAGTAACACAGTTTGACATCAGTAGATGGTTTCCAATAAGAATCAGAAAAATATGGAATGGAGGGACCAAGCAGTTCTCATGCTATAGTAATATATTTATTCATATTTTAACAATTGTCTTTATTATTTGACCAAAATAGAAAACTATTTCTTCCCTAAATCACCTATGCAGGGCACTCGTAAAATCTATGTCACATTTTCTTTTTTGGTAATGAGATTTTTCAGCCAGAACAAACTTGGAATAAAAGAAGTATAAATATAAATGTCAGTTTTCTTGGATGATTGCTTTGGCCTTTAAGATTTCTGTTTCAAGCATGATTGTCAACCCAAGGGTTTCACTCCTGATTAATCAACCCTTGCAGTCCTTACCTTGTGGGCTGGGGTTTGTTGTTTTAATTTTTTACACGAGTCTGTTGTCAAGGAAGTGAATGTTTCTTATGTGTTCATTGTTTTGGATTCCAATTGTTGAGACTGCACACACTCCCCCACACACCTTTCAGACACAAATGATTCATGGAACTCAGAGTTAAACACAGGTAGGGTGTTCTGTGCTTTGTTCCCTTGCAGTGTCACTTTATTCCACCCACCTGCATTTTGCTGTTATTTCACCCAGTTCCTAAATATTTAAGGTGATTTTTCTTTACCCAAAGGAATGAAGCATTGAAATCTTTGTTCCTAACAGAAACACAGCATATTTTAATGGTGTAATGGACATGCCTTGATTAAAAACTATATTGTAATCTTCTAAACTAATTGCAGGTCCAACACACCTCTGCTCTAACTAGTATAGGTAATTATTACAGATACACTCACCTTCTGTTCCATGCAAGACAAAGTGTCAGGGAATTAGAGAACAGGAGAAATCAGGTACTGCAAGAGAAGAGGTGACTATTTCTGGTGTTAGTTTTTGACATTACAGTAATTTGATTTTCATTACCAAGTCGATATCAGATACAAGCATGAGAAAAGGAGAGCACTGAATTTTAGTGGCTCAGAAGCATGTGAAGGAGAAAAATATAAAAAGTTCAATGACAATAGCCAAGCTAATATAGAGATTTTTATATTGATGCTTTTTTTTCTGTCCTAGGTGTTACCAAATGTTGATATTGACAGTGTTTCAAGTGCCAGTGGGGGTGTCACTCCTGTTCCTCCAGACTCTGAGAACAGAGCTCTGTCCCCTCCTGTCAATGCGGTAATACAGGTACTGATTGTCTGGGAATTCAAACTTGTTCAAAAGGAAAACATGTTAAATTGCTGCAAAGTTCTCACTTTAGTTGAGAACTAAACTTTTTTCTCTAACTAAAGCTTTCTTTAGTTAGAGAAATGAGACAGTTCTAGGAAAGATGGAGTAATTATTCTAAAGAATTTATAGTACAAGGTATTTGTTTAAGAAAATGAAAAGTTGTAGAAAGACACTCTTCTGCCAAGATTAAATTATCACCATGGTAAAACTCTAAGAAAAACAGTGTTCCTGTGTCCTGTAAAGAATTATAATCCCTCTTGGCCCATGCCTGTCTTGTTTTCACTGGCTTCAGTGTTCTGAGGATGTTCCTCATGCCTGCCTCTGCTGCTTGGCTCTCGTGGAGTGGTCAGTGGTGTGGGCACTGAGCCCCAGGAGCCTGTGGTGTTGGGGTGGCCACTCTGTTCTCTTTCCCTACAACTTTTCAGAAGTTTTTAATCTTGATCTGAGCAGCAAGGAAGGTTTTTGTGCAGCTCTAAAGGTAACTGCTGCATGTGTGTGACAAGGACAGAGTGTGTGAAGGCTTGGTGAGGCAGTGATCATTTTTGTGTGGCTATTGTACATTCTGTTTTCCTGACTTCAGGAGTTAAGTCCTCCAGAGTCCTGTGATCCAGGTATTCACTGAATCAGACAGAGATTGTGGATTAAAATTGTGATTTGTATTTAAAATTCTATTACTCCATCCCAGCAAGTTGATGAGAGAGATAGAGCACCTCTCCTATGAGGAAAGGCTGAGAGAATTGGGATTGTTCAGCCTGGAGAAGAGAAGGCTTTGGGGTCACCTCATTGCAGCCTTCCAGTACCTGAAGGGACCCTACAAGAAAGACAGAGACTATTTACAGGAGTAAGGACAAGGGGAATGGTTTCAGACTGACAGAGAGTAGGTTTAGATTGGATATTAGAAGAAATCTCTGACTGTGAGGGTGGGGAGGCACTGGCACAGGCTGCCCACAGAAGCTGTGGCTCCCCCATCCCTGGAAATGCTCCAGGCCAGGTTGGACAGGGCTTGGAGCAGCCTGGGATTGTGGAAGGTGTGATTTCATTGATTCTTGTCATGAAGGTTTTCTGCTAATTCATTTCCACCCCCCAAGATGAAATACCTAACAACTGCAATCTGTCTTTGTAAGACTCCAGAAGAAGTACACAGTGAAGAGGAAGACACAAAGTTTCCAGGAACTAACTTCATTGATGTTACTGATGTCACACAGGTAATCCCCATTGCAAAGGTGCCTTTTCCTTTTAATGATTTTTATATTTTTTTACATTATTCTGTCAAAACCGGAGACACAATATAAAGAAAGTATTTTGCTTTCCTAGCAGCTTTAAAAGTACACTTTGTGAGCAATACTGAAATGTTTACAGAGTTATAGAGGATATTAGAAATTACTGTGTGTTGGTGAGTAGAGAAGCTTTTAAAAATTTAGAGTAAAAAGCTAAAATTAGCTTTTATTTGGATATGTTAGAATCCACTAGAAATACAAGTAGTTCTCTAAAATCAGCAGTGATTAGAGCACTTAGACTTTACAATGTAAAGCTCTGCATGTAATGAATATAGTGACAGGCTGAGAGAGCTGGGGTTCTTCATCCTGGAGAAGAGAAGGTTCTGGGGAGACCTTGGAGCAGCTTCCAGTGCCTAAAGGAGCTCCAGGAGAGCTGGAGAGGGACTTTGGACAAGGGCCTGGAGGGACAGAGCAAGGGGGAATGGCTTCAAACTGACAGGGCAGGGCTAGACTTAGATCTTAAAAAGAAATTCTTGATAATGTTGTTGTTGTTTCTGGTTTATGGTAACACAGGTTTATTTGAGATCCTCTTTCACAGTTTAATTTTTTAGGTAGCAAATCCTTTCTTTGGTAAGCTGACCTCTTGTCTGGGGGGGTCCTGAGAAACACTGAAGGTTGGTGAACCAGCCTGTATTTCACTTTACTGGACAAAACTTATTGTGTGTAATCAAAATTTATCCAAAAATTTATTCTTTTTACTTCTTCTGTGTGTTCCTGATCCCAGGATTAGAGTGTACATCAAATATTAACCCTAATGCTTGCATGTAGATTTATTTTTAAAATGAGTTAATCATTATCAGTTCATTAAAACAGCCCTAATTTGATGGTTTGTCTATCAAAAGTGTGCAAATGCTTTATTCATTTGTAGTTTCAAAATTACCTTATGTTATTGGAGGGGAGGAGTTAAATCTCTGTGGACATTGTTCTTCTGTCAGCATAAGAAAAAAGCTTTAAAGAAATCACTTTAGGAACTATCAAAAAATGCTGCAATGTTAAATTTTTATTATGTGAATAATAGTTACTCATCTTTTCTTTTTTCTTTTCTTTTTTCCTGGATTGCTTTTATCTTTTAGTTTTGGCAATGGGATATATTTTAACCACAGTACCAAAAATGTTCCAAGTGAAACATATGTTTGGCCTATGACCACACAGACAATGTTCTTAAAAATGTGCAAGGCAAACACAATGGGGAAGCATAAAATCAGTCTCTGGAGTGGCAGGGGTATTTAAGACATCAAAAGGAAGCAAAGTTATTGTTATAAAAGAGTCTTCAGATTCATGAAAGTATGTGCATAAAATGCTATGCAAAAAAATAGCTTTTGTTGTCTTCCCCCCACTCCCCTTTTATTATGAAAGCTTAATTCTGTTAGAATTGAGTAGGATAAGTATTTGTGTGAAATACCTTCCTTTTCCATTTGTTTTTGTTACCTTTTTCTGTGTTTGTTCTCCCTGGCAGTGTTCCAGGCCAGGTTGGACAGGGCTTGGGGCAGCCTGGTGTGCTGGAAGTGTCCCTGCCCATGGCAGGGGTTTGGAACAAAATGGTCTTGGAGGTCCCTTCCCACCCAGACCATTCTGGGATTATTTCAGAGTGAGAAATTTGCTCAGCTCACATAAGCCCACAACTGACTCTCAAATTTACTGAGTCTGCTCTCAAATTCTTACAAGCAGCCACAACCTGCAGTTCCTTTAGCAAACTTCCTGGGATTTCAGATTAAATGCACTTTTTGCTCTCTCTGAATATGCCCTAATTGCAAGGTAGGGGCTTTTTTCCTCAGAATTTTCACTTCCAATTTGAATGCCACAGCAAAATATGGAACCTGCAGAGCTCAGGTATTATAAATGTAAATGTATTTTCCTCAACCCTCATTTCCCATTGATGCTCTTGGGCAGGACATTGATATTTTTACACTTCACTCTTCAGACAAAAGCTCACAGGTGACACCTGCAATGCAGCCTGACCTTGCTCCTGAGAACTGCTTTAGAAATCCATCAGGAAGAAATCCATGGCTTAAGTTTCAGGAGTCTTTAATAAAAGACTCTGCATGTACATGTTTGGTAATGGAACAAAACTAATCCATAACATCTAATAATTTCAAACATTTTTTTTTTAATTATCTGGATGTAATTTGGGAAGTAGAATTTTGGCTTGATGCTTTATAATAAAGTACAGTGATTAATATTCCAATCATATCTGGAAGACTTTCTAATTTATGCCATATTTTGATTGGGAATTGTGATAGATATTTTCAACAGTCTCCAGGGAAGCAAAATGCAGAATTGAGTACAGAATATTCAAGATTGGTCTACAAGTTGATATATGTTCAAGTTCAATCTGTATAATTAAATACTGACTATTACATTATTTTTTTTATTTCAGCAGAGATAATATATCAGCCCCAAATGAATATAATTTTGTGCATTATTATGGATTTGTGTGCTATAAAATATAAAATATTTCAGAAATGCAGTAGAGCTGCAAAAGTTTGTCAGAGTTACTAAATAGATGTAAGATGTATTGTATGTACTTGCTTTATTTAATCCAGATGTTTGTATTTTGCATACTTTCAGAGGTATTAAATAGGCAACATCAAAGAAAATTTATGGGGTAATGCAGGCAGAGGAAAATGCATAATGAAATGCTGGACAAAGACATCTTTACATTTGCTGTCAGAATGAATTATTGTTCTCAGTACACATATCCCAACAGCAGGAACTGCTGAGCAGCTTGCAAGGCACCCAGGGCCTTCTGACTTCAACTTCTCTGCCCATTTCTATGCCTAGAATGGTTTAAAGAGCTTTGTCACCCAAATACACATATTCTGGTTTTCTCCCTTCTTTGAAGATTATCACTATTTAAAGATCCAGTAGTTCTTTGTGTAATGCCCATCAGGCACCTCTCTGACTCTGCAGTTTTAAAATGTGTTAAGGTAGAAGTGTTAATGCTGGGGTAGGGAAGGAGACAGGGAAATGTTACTTTTTTCCCCCCTTTCTCTGTTCTTTCTATTTTCAGTGATTTTTTTTCTTTTTTTTCATAGATAATATATAGCCTGGGGTCTTCTTATTTTATGGGTTGAAAGTAAGTTTAATTTATATAAGGGAAAAGGAGACTTTTTTTTATCCTTTCACTGTGTTGGAGATTAATCTTAGTAAATATGGATTTATAGTGAGCTTTTATGCACCATCACGTATTTCTCACTGGTAATTCAGGGCTCAGCTCCTCATCTCTTTTGGCATGCCAAATTTTATTCTTAGAGAGTCATATTACTATTAGAGACATTTGTTTTTAATATTAGAAGTGGAGGTTGCAGGTTCTCATTCATCAGGAGACATTGGCTTAGTGGCTGCTTTTTGGGACTTGGTGCTGTGTTTATGCTCCAGGGGAAAAGCAGGGAGGCATCTTTGGGAAAACCCAAATATTTTAACTCACCAAGTCACTTCTCTAACTTTAGAAATAGCACTTTAACATCAAAATCAAGATGTCTGTGAGGATTGTCTGAATTATTGCCCAGAAATACCTTCTAACTTTGAGCAGCTGAAGTTAATGGAGGTGTAAACACACGTGTGACATATGTGTAAATTATTAATGTCTAGTTTTCAGTGCTGGCAAGTTTATTAGAGTTTTGATTGACTACCTGCTCATTAACTTTTGTGAATTTGTCTTTTCAAACTGGACACTTTAAAGAACAAATTTGATTTATTTTAAGAAAAACAACCAAAACACCAAAACAAACAAACAAAAGCCCCCTAGCCCAACAAGTAACTGTAGAATGTTTCCCAAAGTTTTTTGTTTAGAGGTGGAACATTTCTGGTGTGACATTAAAGAAAAGGTCGTAGGTCACAAGTAAATTTTTCAAGTATTAGCACTGCCACTGGCTCCCTGCCCTGTGCAGCACAGGCAGGAAATACGAGCCAAATCATGTTTTACTGAGCAGTTTCTATGGCTTTATACCTCTACAGATTTATGATTTGCTAAGCTTAGAGTTGTATCAATTAACTGCAACACACTGAGGAGGGAGAATGTGGTTTGAGTGCTGTCATACATCCACAAATGTTTCTTAAGGAAAAAATCCTGACAGCTACCTCAGTGACATTGCCTTCCAGAAATGTACCATAACTTAATTTACTGCTTATTTATTAGGATCAGGAAGAGGAGAAGGATGAAATTCCAGAACTCCTTGAGCCTCTTCTGGAGCTTAATGGCCAGTTTAAAGTTGCCTCGCCACAATACAGTGGTCCTTTGTTTCCTCCAGTGGCTTCTGCTCCTCAGCAGCCTGCTGATATTTTGGATGAACTGATTGAAGAGAGAGAAACTATAGAAAACAAGTTGATAAATTGGTGAGTTGCAATTTAACAAAGTGGCAAAGAATAGATATGGAAGAAGGAATGATTCCCTAATTATCCTTCCCTTTTTTCTCGCCTCCATTCCCTTATCCATTGTCCTTTGAGCTGCCTTGCATTTTATGTCAAGAGTGCTGTTTTGTGTGCTTTTTGGTGTCTTGGTGTTTGCTGATACTTAAATGGGTTTTATTCTGTCAGGGTGGAACAAGAAATAATGGCAAAAATTATCAGTGAGATGTGTCCAGCTCAGAAAGAAACGGTGCCCACCATTAGCAGCCCAAAGAGTGAAGACAGTGAGGTTGTAACCCCTGGCATTGGTAAGTAGGAATTATTGTTCTCAGCAGATGGATTATCTCAATTTTTGGTTAATTTTAACAAGCTGAGTAGGTGGCTGTTGCCTCAGCCTAAAGGTGGATAATCCTGAACCAGTGAAACTGTGAAAAGCAGCAGTGCACACCTGAATTTATGTGGAGATAGAGCAAGTGTTAAAAGGCCATTGAAAGAAATTACCTAAAATAAAAAGAAGACTTAGAATAACAGCTCTGTACAAATCACCTTCTGTTATTGGCCACCTAAATCACATTTGGCATTTTGCTGAGCCTGTAACGATTGTTTGCCTTTCTTTTTTTAATGGATATTTCAAAAATTACTTCTCTTATGAATGTGTAAGAATGGAGAGAAAAGCATTTCTCCTGTGATGTCACTGCCCTTTGCTGTTGTCTTCTTTTATGCTTCTGATTTTTTTTCTCTACTGTTGTTTATGTGGAAGGTTAAAAAAAAATCACTTTTTGCAAAGGAATGTTTAAAATTTCATGGAGAGTGAGTGACTGCAGTACAGTTACATGGACTTTAGGAAATGAGACCTGGCTGTGTGCTTCACATTCCTTCATTTTCAGTTGAAGTTGCAGGTGGTGGAGGATTTCAGCTCTTTGTCAATGCTGGTGTCCCTGTGGACTCAGAAATGATAAATAATTTTGTAAAGGAAGCTCTCAATGAAACCATTGCAACCATGCTGGGTGACAGTCGGGCTCAGAGAACAGTTCCTGATCCAAGTGTTCCTCCCAGCACAACCACAGTGATGGTAAGAGTCTGTTTTATTCAACCTTTTCTACTGAAGTTCTGATGGACTTGGTACTTAATTTCATGCTGTTGAAAGGTAGCTCATGTTATTTTCAACCAAAAATAGTTATTCTGCTTTCTTGCAAACAAATGAGAGATGAAGAAATTAATTTCCTCATCTAAGAAGAAATGGAAGCTGAGAGCAATATTATTTTTGGTCTTATGGGCTTGCAGCCATTCTTTAATATCTGTTAAAATGACTATTAATTCTTTCTGAGTTTTGACTTCAGTAGTTTTGAATAAATGCTTAATTGATGAGTAGAGCTTCCTGTAATACAGAATAATTTCCTGTGTTCCCTTTGATAATCAAATGACAGCTGGCTCTTGCTTTGATAACAACATGACTGTGCTGCAATCTGGTGTTGTGTAATGTCTTTGGGATGCTTGTGGAAATTGCTGTGCTTAGAAATCCAACTATGGAAGGCTTTGTTGAGAGTGGGATCAGTCATTCTGTTTTGCTGCAGTGCAGTTAGCCTGAAACACCTCCTCCTGCCTGCTGCAAGGGACAAAGAGGTGACTCTGTAGGCAGAAGGAAAGGTTTCACTGCTGAGGGCTCAACCTCAGCCCCCCAGCATCTCTTCCACTCCATTACAGATTGAGGAGAGCCTGATGTTCCTCTCAGCTTGTTCCTCTGATGCTCAGAGACCTCTTCTGTTGTCCAGTCTGCGTTTACTGATCTCCCTTTGTTTCTCTGTCAGCTTAAAATGAAATATCCTTTGGCTGAAGTGGTTGGGTTTTCCTTGCTATATATATTTGTGCACTTGAAGAGATTAGTTTTGTCCTCTTTGGCCTTTGTTTGATTAGCCTAAAGAAAGCAACCACCTATATGTGGACCATTTTTTGACTCTTGCTGTTGGGCAGCACTCTGACGTTTGCCAGTTTATATTGGTTTCAAGCACAGGTAATACTAAAATGCTAATTGACATTTTTAATAATAATGTGGTCTTCAAGATGGGGTTTCCTCAATGCCTTGAGCTGTAGTAGTGATTCTCTCCTGCCTTCACTGGAATCCCAGGTAGCTAATTATGTTTTTTAAAGTCTTGCCACGTTTTGTAGCATGATAGCACAAGTTAAAGGATAGCTAGCAAAGTTTTTGAATTCTTCTTTTTCCATTTGTACTCAGCTCATAGTAGAAGTTCTTGAATATGTAGTTTATGCATTCTTGATTTCTCCCTTCCCACTGTGAATTTTCCTATCTAGAACTGAATTTCAGCTGTTACTGAGTTCTTTGGTGTTCACAATGTCACACGGTTGGGTGTGAGCTGCCAAATGTGTTGGCACTTCCAATGAGAAATTTTAGTAAAATCCTCAGCCTGAAGACATACTCTTCAGAAACTAGCCTGGAAATCTTCCTATAGCCTCATTGCCTTGTTTTCTTTATGAAATGTCAGAAAACAAGGCTAGAAAAAACCTGCAAAGGTCCAGCATATTCTTCCACAGCAGGCCAAACAACAGCCATCATGTTTGCTTGTCAGATTTATATCCATTGCTGTCATCTTTTTAAGGAACATCCCAATTCTGTTTGTGCTTTTTTTAGTGCTTTGCTGTCTTGGTTATTGCTTTGTTTGTAATATTCTTGTAGCTGATTCTTCTTACCATAAAATCATCATACTGACTCAGTTTTATCCGTATCATGAAATATTTCCTTTCTTAACATTGTCTCAAATGATTTATTAAAATCCATATAATAATAGAATTCATATTTAGACTGGACATTAGGAAGCATTTCTTTACCAGGAGGGTGGTTAAACATGGAATTAGGCTTCCTGGAGAGGTGGTTGGTGTCCCAGACCTGTCAGTATTTCAGAGGCATTTGGACAATGCATTTAACAACAAATTCCAGCTTTTGGTCAGCCCTGAATTGGTCAGGCAGTTGGGCTGGATGATGATTGTAGTTCCCTTCCAACTGAAATAGTCTGTTCTGTTCTATACATAATGATTTCTCAATTTAATCATTTAAATGCCTAATTCACTGCTTTTAATTAATTTTGTCCTGGTGCAGCTTCCTGGAGGAGTTAGATCCATGGAAGCAGCAACTGTTCCTGTTCTGTGAGGAGCTGCCTTTCCCTCTCTTCCTCAGCTCTCTCTGAGGCTCCTGGGAAGGCAGGAATTCTGCACTGAGATTGTAACTGTGGTTATGATTTTTCTTCCCCTCAGGAGGCTCCAGTGCCTACTCCAATGCCAACACCCCAGGCCACACCACCACCAACACCACCTTCAGAAAAAGAATTGCTTCAGGTCAGAACCCCAGATTCATCTCCATCTCCTCCAGAGATGAGTTGGGATGTTCATGAACATGAAAAAATTGAAGAAACAGGTATTGAAAATAATAATTGAAGTTTAGAAGTAGCAAATATGCTTTAATCTACTGCCTTTAATTTTCTTCTTCAAAGAAATGTTATCTCTCAAGATAAATATTCTGGAGGCTATAATTCAAGTGGAAACTCATGTTCTACAAAAATTTATGGGCTAATTTATATAGAAAGCAAACATCTTTTATTTGGTAACAGTTCTATTTTCAAAATTAATGCACATTTCTATGGTCTGTGTGATTTCCACCCCTCCCAACCCCTCCACAATTTCTCAGATCAGAAAAATAGCTGTCTTTTGCTCCTTCCTGTGCTTGTAATGTTAATTTAATCAAATGTACACTCTTCATGTAAAGCAGCTTGGTTTTTTAAAATGCAGAGCAGTCTCCCTTGAGGAAAAAATTGAGGTTTTATTCTAACTTCTTCAGGTGCCTTCACTGTACTTAAAAGAAGCAATTCTTCATCTAGTCTTTATAACTGTCAGAAGATATCACAGAAACTGCAAGTTTAGAGCTAGAGCTGACTCTCTCTGTCTGAGATATACTTCCTGCTTTCCTTTCTGATCTGAAATTTGGTTCTCCACATGCAGGAGTTGAGACTGCAGTTGTCATGGGCCGTGTTGTCACCCCTGTGGTCACCCCTGTGGTCACCCCTGTCACCACACCTCCCCCAGCAGTCACACCAAGCCCTCCTGACTCAGAATGGGACTCCCAAGCTGAAACAAGGGAAAGTCCAAAACTTCCAAATGCGTGGGATGGTGCAGAACTTCCTCTGGAAGAAGAGAACCCCAGCCCTGTCCCTGAGGAGCCGTTCTGTCCTAGGACTGTGTGAGTTCAACAGGCTGCACAATTTTCTCATTTCTTAAAAACTGAAATATGTATATTCTTTCTACATATATGCTCAAAAATTCAGCAGAAAGAAATGCTTAATGTAGTATCAGATAAGCCAGGATTGGGTTTTCATTTTTTTTAATTGCTTGAAAGACAGTTTAGAGGAAAATAGGAAATCAGGGCCTTTCTCAGGATTTATCAGCCCTTATTCATTGCCCTGCTGAGCACTGTACTTAGTAAACTTGTATTGATACTCCTGCCAGTAACACATAGAGTCACAATGAAATATTGTGTTATTAGCATTTTAATTTTTGTATTGCCTCCTTGGGAATACACATGGTAATTTCTAGTTATAACCAGAAACTCACAGATAACATTATTTAACCATATTAACTCTTGAACTATTCTGTAAAATGCTGTGCTCTTGCATTGGAAAAAATACTTTAAAATTACTTTCTTTTCAGTATTGAATTAAGATGTTGGTCTGCAGTGTTCAGTGTCTCTTGGTGTATTCACAGTGCACATTCTGACCTTGCAGGGAGATGTCAGTGGCCAACGATGAGGAACCAGAGGCCTTGGTTTTACCACCTCAGCAGCTGCCAGTGAGGCCCTTTGAGGCCCTTCCCTGCAGTGCCCAGGTGCCATCCCCTGTGCCCACGGTCAGCTCTGGGGTGTCCTCACAGGAGAGCAGCCTCACCCCCACAGAGACCGAGACCACGGACAGACCCCTCTCAGAAGGGGAGGTGCTCTTCACCTATGGACAGCCACTGCCTGCAGGAGGTAACCAGCTGTGGAGATTAGAATTTGAATTATTTCTTACTCTTACAAAGCTGCAAGCGTTAACTTCCAGTTTGTGAAGATTGACAAGGCCTCGTTGTTCTTTTTCCCGTCGCTGAACAAAACACTGCTGTTTATTAAAGAAAAAAGATTCAATCTGCTCTTTTGTCATGAGATCAACTTGGAAAATAATTGGGACTTGTCTTGCTTAAGTACCATGTGGTACTAAGTTGTTACTGAAGGCAAATTGTAAGAAATAGGAAAAGAAATATGAAAATATGTCTTTAAAATAGACATCCAGCAATAGGAATTTCCAAATTTACTAAAGCACAGTGTTGCACTTAAAGAATGTGGCTTGGGTTTTCTATCATGTAAGTTGAATGTTTTTAATAGTTGTAACATAAAATATTTTTCAGCCTTAGCAGAAGGAGGATTGTCTCTTCCAAACCTCACTGAGAGCTTATCCAGTACTCTCCGGGATGCCAATGAAATGGTAAGGAACTCTTTCACAAAGAATCAAAGATAATGTGGGTTCCACCTTGGCCATCCTGCTGAATTGGATGTGCTTTAAACATTTTCACTCACCAACTTTTTTAATTCACACTTTTAAACTGCATACTCACAAAGAGTGTTAGAATTTCAGAACACCAAAGGAAAAAAAGAACACATTATACAAACTAATTTATGTTTTAAGAAAGTTTGATAATTTATATACTTCTGTAGGTGAGAGATAGCTATTATGCACTTTCATCTCTTTATTGTTTCTAGTTTTAAGGCATCTTAAACAGAATAGAACATTGCTATGCTCTGAGCTGTTGCAGCTTTGAGCCATCTTTTAATTGCTTGTGTGATTAAATTATTAAAGTGGGTTAGCTGAGGCTGGAGTTAGTTAAAGCTGCTTAAAACATCAGAATAGTTTCTTATCCAATGTCTGATGTAGTCCATGGTTCTGGAAACCTCCCAAGTCAAGGTATTCTCCATTCCCTTTCTCTTTTGGTATTCCTCAAATGCCTGGACTTCCCCTCTCTGACTTTGTATAAAGCCTCTTGGTAAGATGTAGCTGTGACATAAATTATAGGAGACATTATGGAGAAGAGAAAGCTCTGGGAGGACCTTACCAATGCATAAATATGTGCTGGAAAAAAGTAACAAAGAAAGAGCCAGTGAAAGACAAGAGAGAGTGGACACAGGTTGAAGTTCAGGAAATTTGTTTTAAACATAAAAGATGTTTTTTACTGTGAAGTGGCCAGACACTGGAAGAAGGGCTGCCTTGGGCAGCTGGGTTGGGCTAGACAATCTCCAGAGGTCCCTTCTAAGCTCCAGAAGGCAAGTTTAATGTTCTGGAGCAGGAGTCCTCTTCTCCTGGCCTATCCTTCCTACACATTTCTGCACATTCATGAGCACAGCTCACCTGTACACAGCTTCCCATCTGATATCCATGATTTCATTCAAGTCATAGCATCAGAGAACATCCTCAGCTGGAAGGGACCCACAAGAATGATCAAGTCCAGCTCCTGGCTCTGCACAGAAGCCCCCCAAAACAACCACCACAGCTGAAACTGTGCCCTGGACTGGCAGGTCTTCAGGTGCCTCCTCTGTCTGCCACACTTCCTCCCCTAAAATCTGGGCTTAAAACTCTGATATCAGATGAACCCAAATTAAAGTTCTCTTCATCAGAGGAACATTTGCCTGAGATGTTCTTCACTCTCTTTGTCAGCTGGATTGTAGCTGCTTCTAGTATTTCTCCATCTTCAATCCAGGCTGTTTGGTGAGGAGGGTAATTCCTTGCTGGTGAGAGCAGCTCTGCAGCCAGATTGTTGCTAGCAAGGGATGTGTGAGGATTTAAATGTTTCCCTGATCTTTGGAGGCCTGAAAGGCCTTGTTCCTCTTTAAGTATTGCAGTTTTTTGTATCAAATAAAGAATGTGCATGTCTGTGGGTGAAAGAAGACAGTGTGTCATCTGTTTGCTTATTTTTAAATGCTTGAATTTTCATGACATAATTTTTCAGTGTGGAAACTTACTGTTAAAAAAAGCTTAGTTGTGAACTAAAGTAAGAATGATTCAAATTCCTACCAACAACCAGTTTTGGAGCATGTATTATGTGGGTTTTTAAAAAATTTCTTTGTTCTAGGATTATGACCCTCCAAGTGAAGGGCAGGTGGCAAGGAGAATGGATAAAGGCCGTCACAGGGATCCTGTCCTGGCTCTTTTAACCAAATTAAATCAAGCACCTGTTTTTGTACAAGAAAGAATAGACTACTTGGAGGTAACTTACAGTCCTTGGCTTTCCACTACAGTAGTTTTGAAGTGATTCTTTCCTACTCAAAAGTAGATAAAATAGCCCAAGTTTATCCTTCTTGTTGGCTGTAGAACAGCTTCATACACTTCATTCCCTGCTGCAAGTGATCCCACTTCTGTTGGCTTCATTCTTGTGTAAAACTCTTAAAAACACTGAAGTCTCAGTGTTACAAACAAATTGTACATCATGTGGACCTCGTTTTCCAGGATATGACTGTCCCCAAGTCCCAGGTATGTCCTGTCATTTGGAGTACCAGGGAATTTTCTGTCACTTCAGCAATACAGGTGGAATGTTCAACAGTACAAATACACTGCATTTAACAGCCACAGGAGTGTTTTAAGGAGCTATGAAGAACAGCCCAGCAAGTGTTTACATGTACTTTGCACATGCTGTTGATACTGATCTTGGAACAAAACCTCAAAAATTCCTATTCAGTTGGCAGAAAAAAAAGAGGCTCACACAAAAATGTAATTATTTGCATCACAATTTTTTATCACACATCTGAGTTATTTCTGTGTTGGAAAATAGCAGTTTGGACTGGGTGTTCATTCTAACTGACATAGCTGGAGGAATGTTTGAAGGAAATGAACTTTGAATGCTGCAGCAATGGTTGGTGAACACATTTATTTACAACAGATCTTGTTTTTTTTGTGATGCTACTGATGCATATGCAGTTTCTTCCTTCTGTCTTGGTCAGTTTAGTCTAAATAATTACCAACTTGACTCACCTCCTTGGCTGTTCCTTTGTCTTTCTTTATTTTGCTAATGAGCTCCAGTGGCTGGGCTTGGTGAAAAGCTTTCTACAGTGTTAACTCCCGAGTCTGCCTGTAATTGCAGTGACGTTTTCTCATCAGCACTGCCAATTACAAATGCAGCTCTGGTTTGCTTTTTCCCTTTCCCATAGTCACAGACCACTCAGTCTGTCCACACAAGTCATTCATAAATTCCCCCCAGATTCTGGCAAGGTGTGTGCAGGTGTCCCTTCTCCTTTAGGGGAGAATCAACATCTCCTGGATGTTCCCTGTACTGCCTTAGAGTGATACTGTGCACATGTGTGTGTGTGTGTGTGTATTCCCCCTGTTTTCCTACATGGAAACAAGCTGGGTTTAACCTGCAGCTTTGAAAGTCAGGATCCAGGGAGCCATCCCTGTTTTTAGTGCCCTCCAAACCTACTTGAAAATTGAAGCTTTTATCTGACATGCAGTGCAGACAGTCAATAGCTTTTAGATGCTGCCTATGTTTCAAGGTCAGGCAGTCAACAGTGGCCAAATCTGTAATATCAAAGGCTTCATGTGCTAAAAATGGAACTTAGGTTCTGATCATGTAGAGATACCACTAACAAAATCAATGGTGTTTGGCTGCAAGTGTTTCTTTTCTGTCCAGTAGTGATAAATGTAGATCTTAACTTCAAATCTAGATGGTATCTCAAGAGCTTGTTTTCTTTATCCAGTGCAAATAAAATCAACTTAAGTTTATAAATGCTTTCAGGGTTAATGTAATTATAAAACAATGCCTTGGTTTGGAAGACTTACACTGGGTTTTTTTATGTGCTGTGGTTTTGGTGTTCTCTGCAGGATTCTGATGGCAGCATTGGGGAGCTCAGTGAAGGTCAGAGACCAAGGCTGTCCAGAGCACAGGAGAGAATCCTGATGGGAAATCCTATTTTTATGGAGCATCCATCTGCTCAGAGCTCTGGGAACAGACCAGGCCAGGGTCTCCGTTCTGCATCTCCAGGGCAGCTTGCCCAAATTGGAGGTACAATTAGATTCTTATTTCTTCTCTATGATATTCATGTGGATTCTGAAGATTTTCTTTAACAGAATCTGAAGTAATGAAATTATTAGTGTTCCTGTTTCAAGAACTGGATTTAATTCAAGCCTTGTCTCCACTCTTCTTAGCAATTTCTTACAAGTGGAATAAAAATCATGGCAAATACCCACTTGCCTATAGAAAAGTTAACTTGTAAATTGTGTATTTTATTCTTTTAAGTCAAATTCGGTTCTAAGAAACAGATGGAGGCAGTTTCCATTCTGGACAGGTGTTAACACCAGCACTTGAAGCTACTTCTCTCTGTTCCCTTGCTCAGCATTGCTCCTCTCTGCTTTTATCACTCCATCGTGGCGATACTGCAGTGGCTCATAAATGGCAATATATTTTAGCTTCATATATTCCTCTAATGATATGGAAATTGATTTTTTTCCCAGATGGATAGCTGAGGCACACATATCTTGTACAAAGCAGGGATATGTTGCTGTGGTAAAGCAGGGAAATTTATTTTATTTCAGTTGAAAGTGGTGCTGAAAGCAGTGGTCCATCCTTCCTCTTCCTTATTTTTTATCCCAGGTTCTCTGTTGTTATCTGAAAATGTGCTTCTCTAATTGTTTAATGTGGCTGCTGCAAGCATGTAGAAAGTCTTAATTTTGTTGACTGTGGTTTTAAATGTGTTTTCAACTAAACTGAAATAATTACTAAGCTGTTGCAACACAAACATGGTTGCACTGATTCATCAAAAGTTGTGTAAATTAAAGTGATCAAACAGCTGGTTTTCTGTCCTTTTAATTTTCACATTTATGAATTCAACAAGAGAACTTATCTCACATTATTAACCCCTGACCAGTAGGAAGTGGATTTAAATTAAATGTGTTTAACATGTGGCAAAAAGAATCTTGGAGAAAGTAAATTGTTTGCTTGGTTTTTTTACGTGATTAACATTTGAACTGGTCACACAGAGAGTAACCTTTTAAACCAGCTGTGACCTAACATTTTGGACAACTACACCAGTGTCAGCTTTGAAAATATGTTCTGTTACTTTATATATTATCAAACTTTTCCTTTAAAATAGTTTGTTGAAGGTTGTTTGAAAATTGGTTGCATGAGGCTTCCTGAGATAAGAGATTTCTCCAAGTCAGTTGTTTGACTGCGTTGGTAGAGGTCAGTCAGCCCTGAGGACACTGATGTAGCAATAAATCAGTGATCAGATCATCTGCAGATAGTGCAGGACAAGGGGGAATGGTTTTAACTAAAAGAGGAGAGATTTAGATGAAATGTGGTGAAGAAATTCTTCCTGTGAGGGTGGGGAGGCCCTGGCACAGGTTCCCAGAGAAGCTGTGGCTGCCCCATCCCTGGCAGTGTCCAAGGCCAGGTTGGACAGAGCTTGGAGCAGCCTGGGACAGTGGAAGGTGTCCCTGCCATGGCAGGGGGTGGAACAGGATGAGGTTTAAGGTCCCTTCCAACCCAAACCGTTCTGGGATTTCTCTGGTTCTGTAAGTCTGTAATGGTGCTCAGGACCATGGAGCTGGAAGATGCCTGTTAATGGCATAACCTGTCCCTATGTCTGTCTGTCCTTCTGTCCTCCTCATCCAGACTGTCCATGGCTGTATCTGGCATAACAGGATTGTATCTCCTTGTATCTTTAAAAATAATTTTTAAAAATTTATTTAATTTAATTTAGGATGCCCTTTGACTGTCCTGTAAATATCTGAACACTTTTCAAACCTTCTCCTGCATGTGATGATAATCCACCAGCAGTGTGTTTCTGTCCTGATTTTTAAGCTCATCTCTGAATCTTGTAGTGTTGTTTTTAGTTTTTATTGCAGCATATTTTTGAGAGGAGGCAAGTGCCCTGGACTAACTACCATAGGGCAATGCCCCATGCTTTTACATAATCTTTATAATCCCAGACTGAGTTCTGTTGCATTCTGATGATTTTTAATTTAGCTTCCCTCCCTCTCCAGCTCTGAACACAGCACAGTAATTCATTGCATTGCTAAGGAAACAACATTGAATAAAAGCTTGGATCTGCTTTCAAGACAAGAGTTGTTTTCATATCAAGGAGGAACAGAAATCCTTGTTTCTAAGTCCTTTTGTTACTGAAGTCAGCACTGAACAAAAAAAGTCTGGTTTTGGAGGGAGGGTCGGGTGAAGGGTGGAAGGAATGATCTGTGATTGTTTCCACTTTCATTCCAAACCCTTTTTTCTCTCTGCACCGGGATGTGATTCCCTGTCCTTCAGCCTAGTGCAAATCAGCTATTTTCCTGATAGCCACAACAGCTACAATGCAGGCCCATCATTTTATTTGATAATTATTTCCAGGGCTAATACTAAATAATAGTTACACCCGTGGGTGTCAGACTTCCCATATTTCAGGGTGTGCATCTCTGCATGTGAAATCTTGCAGTGGATACTCAGTTCCTCTGTCAGAATGGGTCACTCACAGGGGTGTCTGTAGGAATTTTGAGGATTGTGTGTCTGTGGGTTGTTTTCAGTTTTGTGGCCAGTTTTTCTTTGTATTCTGGAAACACAATGTCCATTTGTAGGATGGAGCAGGTGTTGCTCATGTAGGTACATAACAGCATCCTGATGATCAGTCATTTATAAATCCTTGTTTTCAATGATTAAAGTCAGGGATATAAAAACCAACATGCAAATGAAATGTGGCACATGCAGTCTTAAAGTGAACAATAATTACAGTTAATTAAGCAATGATTATAGTTAATTAGGCTTAAAATTCATTCTTTGGCTCTGTATGATAGCAGAAGGCTAAAGTTAGTTCATGAGCTGTCAGTACATTTTTCATAAAGATGTTTTACACACTTGCAGACTGCAAAATCATGATAAATGTTGGATTAGAGAGCAAATTATCCCTTTAAAATAGACTACATACAGGTTTCTTTTAGTTCATACAGGAGTGAAACATTTAATAAAGAAGCTTTTCCAATTTCTTTACAATAAGTGTGATAAAGCTCATTAAGCATATAATGATATGATGAACTGTACAGCTCTGAAGCTTTCTCAGATGCTGCCACATTAGAAATCTACAGACGATAAAGCTGATTTATTTTTTCAATTTCCACAGACATGTATTTCTTATTTCATTTTTATCCCCACAAGAGCAATTTAAGCAGTATACAATGAGCCATGCAAGGAGGAAATCATTCTCTTTAACATTGCATGTCCCACTGTTGGAAGTTTGAAAGGCTGCACATTTTGCCACATGAGTTGACCAGGAGATTATGGCTCCAGCTCATGAAGGAATATTTTTCTCTCAGCAGAAATTCTTGGAGATGCAGATACAAGTCCTAGTCCAATGCTTTTGGCTGAACTGGAGTCACAGCCATGTTCAAATCCTGCTCTGCCAGCAGCCCAGCCAAACTGCAGAATGACACCACTCCCAGAGGATCTGTCCCAGGTGAGCTGAAAGGATTTTTCCTGTGCCTAGTCAGAAAGAGCAAACTGAAACCTGGGAAAATAAATTTTCCTGTTTCACTATCATGCCTGACATCACAGAGCTGGTGCATTAAAGTGACACATTCAGCTGAGAAGCTGCAGTCAAAGTGCATGTGTGCAGTAAAGGTGACTGTGTTTCCTGTGACAAATCCTTACCAAATCCCTTCTTTAAAGCTCAGACCTTCTCTTTTAGCTTTTCTGCACTTCCTCACAGCTTCACTGGTCTCACAGGATCCAGTCCTGTACAACATTCATTGGGGCATTCCCATGTTTTAGGGGCACAGTCCTTCAAATGCAGGATAACATCCTGGATATATATATGGCTGAGGAAGTGACAATAGAAATATAGAAATTTGGCCTCATGAGTTGTAACCCACTCAGCATTCCAGGAGCTTCATTTTTCCTGTAGGGGCAGGGTTGGAAAGGCAGTGAGGATGGTGAACCTCAGAGCACTTAAAGGTAGAGGAACATCCTATTGATCTCTGCTTCAAACCTAGACAGTTCATTTTTTGCTACTTTATTAGTATGTGCTGTTACCTAGAGATGATGGTTTCCTTGCTAACTAAATTCAAATAACAAGTGGCAAAAGCTAAAAATGAGGTGGCAGACTGCTCTCTAATATGTGGGGCTTCACATGTGTTTGAAAGCCTTATATACTTCACCATGGTTGCTGTATTCATGGATAAATTCTGTCCTTCCCTGATTTTTTTTTATTTGATGTTTTATTTGTATTAAAAATAATCTAAAGTATCTTGCATTAAACTGCTTTTGGGTTTATGTTTTTGAGCCTTGATTTGTATTGTGCCATTGGTGTCTGAGCAGTTCTTAAATTTGTCACCTCAAGTGACGTGTTGCATCTTCAGAGAAGATTTTTAATGTTACATCTCTTTTACTTTTAGCTCACCAGAACAGACTTTCTTGGAATTACTGTTCACAGGCAAAAGTGGATTCTAGCCAAAAGTAATAGGGACAGAGAGGGTAACACGTGTCTTTCACAGAAGATATACAGAAGATATACAGACAGTTATATATTATCTTATCCTTTATCTGTAGGTAGTTATACATTATCTTATCTTTAGAATTTTTTTTTGCATCTGAACCCTTAGTGTGGCTTTTTTTTTTTTTTGCCTGCTGGCATGTAAAACTCACCCTCCCTTCAAACCACACAACCAAATCCCAGAACTTTGTGTGGTTTTGTTGGGTTTGTTTTTTTCCTGAGTGTGGTTATTCCTGATTTAAGACTCTACATCACTTTCTCACAGAATAACTTTCTTTCTTTTCTATGAAGTGATCATACTTACAAGTGATTGCAGGAGAGATGTTTACTGTGGTTAAGGCATATTCTGTAAGATCCTCTACTAGATCTGTACATCCTTCTCTGAAATTAAAAAATAATCCCTGTACCAGGTGATTTGAAAGCTTGTTGTGACAGCAGTTTTCTACCTTGTGACAGGGATGAACCTTTCCCCTGCTTTAATTAAGGATGGCATCTGTGTTGAGCTCTGCCATTGGATCTGCCTTGTCACCTGCCTGCAGCAGACAGATTTTCTGGTAACAGTACAGCAGCTAAAAGAGCAAGAGGAACTGAGGCTTTCAGGGTGATTCATTCATTCTATGCAATGTTTAAGGCAGTAATCACTTCAGACTTCTTGAAGGATTTCCTCACAAGTTAGTCACTGACTCTCACATCTTGTTCTTCATCTCCAGACAATGTTTGCCTTCATTGAAATCAAACTGTATCACCTACATACAAAGCCAGAAGACAAATCTATTTAGCAGCAAAGTTTGCTGAGAGACCTGAGAAAATGCAGGATTTCAGATGGTGTCCTGCTGGGCCTTGGGCTTGGGAGGTGATGGCACAGCCTGGGTGGTTTCTGCAGCCTGTGTGCACAGGATCCTGTGTCAGGGAGGTTTGGCAGGCATGTGGAGCTGCCAGATTTGTTTGCTCCCTGGCACTGGTGTGTAGGTCAGGTTTTCACCAGCAGAAAGAGCACTGAGTTTTCACACAGGGCAGGAGCAAATGCCTTTTAGTCATGAAGAGTGAAGTCTGTGTGGTCACTCAGTCCAAAACAAATGGCTTAAGTCATACAGGAATTTTCTTATCTACCCAAATTCCTTGGCTGCTCCTCCATTTCTGGCATTAAATTTTTTTTTTGAGATTTATTTGTGCTTTTACCCACTGTTAGACAAAAAGCCAGACTAAATGCATCTTTACCTTGACCCCTCCTGTCCATTCTTGTGCAACAATACAGGAATTGACTGTTATTTGTGGCCATTTTCCCCCCGTGGTCTTAGCTCTAAGAAGCAAGAGAATGACTTGGAGGAAGCTGGGCTCTTCCTATTCTAAATAAATCATTCTGATCATGGGAGGGACAGGAACATTGAAGTCATATTTGCGTGGCTGCACATTCCAGAGATGGTAAATCTAAATAATTTGAAGTCCCAAATGCATTGTTAAAACCTTAGAAAATCACTTGGTTGCAAAATATTTTCATAATATTCTTTTATAAGTATGGATGTTTTTATACAACCCACATTTTTCAAGTGGGATTGTCTCTTTGGTATTCTCATTAGCTTTCATTTTTTAGTATTTCAAAAGACATGGTTTTTTAATCTTCAGGAATGCATAATTGTAGGTTATGAATCTGTGTTATCTCTCAACTTCTGTTTGCAGCTCGTTTCAGTTTAAACTGAGTTTTGCTGTATTAGAAATCCAATAGAAAAAAAAACACTTCAGATGGACCCATGAGAACTGTTATGCTGCTGACATTTAATATTCATTTAATATCTGGTGTCCTTCAGTCACATTTCCATGAGACCTTGCTGCTCTCAGAAAATAATCTCAACTCTTTCTCATCTTGTCTCCTTTAAATTTGTCTGTCTTAAGAGAAAGCTTAAATCTTCCAGATAGGCACATAGTGATAGGACAAGGGGCAGTGATTTTAAACTGCCAGAGGGCAGGATTAGATTAGAGTTTAGGAAGAAATTCTTCCCTGTGAGGGTGGTGAGGCCCTGGCACAGGGTGCCCACAGAAGCTGGCAGTGTCCAAGACCAGACTGGATGGGGCTTGGAGCTACCAGTTCTAAAAACAAGGAAATAAATTTTAGATTTGGCTTGGGTTTTCCAGCCTGTGTGCTGAAATTTTTATATTTCTTTTCTCTTTCATCTTTCTCTTATTAGTCAGGAGGGTAATACTTAGGAAGATATCCTGGGTATTGAAGAAAGCCAGGGAAAATTTATGCTCTTTCCACTACATACTTTGAGTAAAAACTGCAAGTCTCCTGTCTCTTCAGGTCTAAATGGCAGTTTTCCATCCATTCCTGCTGCTCCCAGGATGTTTGTGTAGAGGGAATAGCTGTAATAGGGTAATTCAGAGCTGAATTCTCTTCAAGTCAGATGTAGGGAGAACAAGTGCACATGTTTAATGAATCTTTAAAAACTTCTTTGGATGTTTCTTGAAGCTGAATGTAGTCTTGCTGTGCTTTTACATCAAAAGTGAGATTTGTAATGTGATTTTAATGTGTGATACCTAGGAGGAAAGCCAAGGAGCTGCACAAGTTGAGACTGTGAGACCTCGAGTTATCTTTGTGAGAAGGAAATCTGAGGAGATGCAACAAGAAGGTAAATCAATGTCAATATGCAGAGTTCACTCAGTTAAGCACATCACTTCTAAATATTATTTATTATCTATATAGTATACTGACTATATAGATACTATATATACTATTTATACTACTATACTGACTATATGTATACCGACCTGGTTTGGGATGGGCTTCAAGCTGGTGTGTAACAGATAAAAGGTTTTCTGTTCTGAAGGACACTAAGTGTTATCTCTGCTATTTTTGGAGGTTGCTTAACAGTGTTTGTAAAGGTGCTCAGGATGATGAAAGAGAGGGAGGGAATATCTATAATAATAGTGCTGATTTTTTACGATTTGGTTTTCATTACTACAACATTTCCAGACATTTCTGTATACAGAGTTTGTACATGTGTACAAAGTAATGGCTGTGTGTGTACATAATTATGTTATTGTTGGGGTGCACTGAAAGGATTGGAAATTCATCCTGGAGAAGAGAAGGCTCCAGAGAGACCTTAGAGTCCCTTCCAGTGCTTAAATGGGCTCCAAGAGAGCTGGAGAGGGACTTTGGACAGGGGGTGGAGGGGCAGGACAGTGGGCAATGGCTTCACACTGACAGAGAGCAGGGTTAGATGGGATATTGGGAAGGAATTCTTCCCTGTGAGGGTGTGAGGCCCTGGCACAGGGTGCCCAGAGAAGCTGTGGCTGCCCCTGGATCCCTGGAAGTGTCCAAGGCCAGGCTGGATGGGGCTTGGAGCAGCCTGGGATAGTGGAAGGTGTCCCTGCCATGGCAGGGGATGGAACTGGATGAGCTTTAAGTTCTCTTCCAACCCAATGCATTCTGTGATTTTGTGAAATGTGTCTGTATGGAAGTCATGAGAATCTTGGCAATTAAGTATTTATTTAAATTTGGATTTGCCAAGAGCATTACAACGTGCATTTTCTGTAGTCAACTGAATCTTAATTGCTTTATAGAGTGCTGTTCAGCAAACGAGATGTTCATAATGTTGTGATGAAGGGAGTGGCTCATATACTTGAGAAAACACAGGAGTGCTGCAGGAGAACTGAAAATGTGAATTTAAGATCATGCAAATGTGGGAAAAAACCAGATATTTTCCATGTTAAAATGATCTGGTTTGAGATGGGCTTCAAGCTGGTGTGTAACAGATAAAAGGTTTTCTGTTCTGAAGGACACTAAGTGTTATCTCTGCTATTTTTGGAGGTTGCTTAACAGTGTTTGTAAAGGTGCTCAGGATGATGAAAGAGAGGGAGAGAATATCTTTTGTTTATTGTAGTTCAAGTCAGTGTGGGAATAGCATAAACTGTGCACACGACTGCCATGGGTAATTGTTTTAGCAGATAAGAAGTTTTTGGAGGTGCTACAGTGAGATGTGTAGCAGTTTTAATCTTACATTCTAAGAACAAGAATCTAAAAACCTGCCTGTCTACAATATATGCAATTATAATTGCTCCACCCTAGCACTGAGAAATTCTTCCTTCAAGCCCTTTTAAAAATAATTCTTTGAACTTCTTCCATTTAATTTTTTTAAAAAACATCTCATCGAATTCTGAGGGAATTATTCTGCTTCAAATATTTATAAGTGGTAAGAAAAGCCCCAGGCCAATGTTATTGGTTGTGGGACTTGGAACCTAATTTCAAAACTGTGGTTTGCATATGAAGAAAGTTATGAATAATGTAAAAATTATCTATGGATAATTAGTGGAAAAGCTTCCAGAGCTGAAGTGGCACAACTTAATGCAGGTCTGTGTTTACCTGTTTTTACCTCTGCATTTATCTGTACTGTAACACAAGGAATTTGGGCACGGTCTGTCTGTCAGCTGAAAACATGTGACCAGGAGATGGCAGTAGTCAATTTTCTTTGAGAGGAACAAAAAAAAAAAAAAAAGGATGATTTATATACCAGGATAATTGAAATCTCATTCAAAGTATACATATTTAATGAGCCAATAAAAATCTTGAGGATTAGGAAATGGAAACAACTGTCTGTCACTTTTAACCAGAATGTCTTCTCTCTCTAAGCTTCACCACAGAGACCTTAATCAGGCCAAAAGTTGAGGGTAAAAATTAATAAGAAGCATTTGAAAGAACAAGGAAAGCTTGCAACATGATAAGTGTACATGGGTTTAAGTAAATACAACATTTTAAAATTAAGCACATCTGTTACTGTAAGTTCAAAGCACCTTGTTTATAAAAGCTTCATGTCAGATGGTTGCCTTCCCTGGGATAGCAAGGGACAAGGAATGCTTGCCTGGAAATGGAGAAGCATTCTGGAGGCAGGACCATTTAGGTACTTTTTCAGAGTTTAAAGAGTAAGTGGTTGGATTGGTATTAGAGTTTAGGAAATCCAAAACCCTGAGATGAAGTGTGAATTCACAGTGTTGGGAGAAGAGAAAAATTGTTTTGGACTTCAAGTTGGATGTTAAAAAGCCATTTTTATTCAGTTGATAAGTACATGACAAGATTTGATTCATCTTTTGGTGGCCATAAACATATATACACATTAGAGCTTTCTTTGTTGTTTAAAAATTTCTGTGGTCTGCAGTGAACATGTGTTTTTACTGAAAGAAAGTTGATTGATGGCTTCTAATGAAAGCTGAAGTTCAGGACTGCTACAATACCATGCCTGAAAGGGTAAAGTCTCCTGAAAAGTTACAACTGAAAATCAAGCCTGGATGTATTATTAATAGAAATGTGTGCCTTCTCTAGACACAGTGGAGACAGTGGTTTGAAAACATAGAGTTGTAGTACATAATATACATGCATATATATTTTTGGCTTTATAATACCCTTTAATCTTTGTACTATTCTTTCATATATCTCCATGTATTTAATAGGATAGTAATTGTTGTGGCTGGTGAATGCTCATATTTCCAGAATTTAAACATTTTCAGGCTTACATTAAAGGGATTCAGAATTTTTAAAATTAAAATGAAAGAACAGGTGGCAATGCTTGAGTGCAGAGCAATTTTAAACTTTAATATGAGCAGCTCAGAGGTAGATGTATCTTCACCTAATTATTTTTCTACAGCATAGACTCTCAAAATGTGACCTAGAGAGCACAACTTGATGATAGTAATTCCTTTTTATCTCCAGCTAGTGAATTATGTTCAGGCAGTGTAAATACATGGGAGAGGAATATTGGGACACTAAGCAATTGGCTTTGTTGCCACAGAGAGATTGCACAACTGCTTGTGGGAGGAGATGATCTGTGCAATAAATGAATAAGATGACAAGAAGCCCTTAAAACCATCTGTATAAAAACAAAAATGCCATAGTCCTTGTTCAGTATTGAAAATGGGCTGCTTCTGTGTTAACATTGACATTAGGCTGTATTGAAAGCTGTAATACTGAAAATATGGCTATAACTAAATACTTCTTTGTCTTTCTTCTTCAGCCAGGAATTGCTCTGAGTAGGTTTTGGGTTATTTTTTCTTAAAACTATTGTGGCGTGAGGCAAATCTGTAACAGATGCTTCAAGGAAGGAAGAAGATTAGGATAAGGCTAAAAGATCTTTCTTTTTTTCTTAGGAACTGGAACTGTTTTGGTCAAACTCAATGACTATTCTACTGAAAGTTTACTTTTCCCTTAATATCCTGCTGTTTCTTTTTTTGGCCTGAATTTCACTGAAGGCTTTTGCTAAAGGCTCTCCACACCACCCTGGATCTAGCAGCCAGTGAAGCAAACCAGAGCTCTTTTTCCACATTGTAGGGAGAACCACCACAACCTGAGAGGCTGAAATAGTTTGTGTAGCCTGTATTGCTCCTTGAATTTGCTTAATTTCTGAGAGATGATCTTGGAAATTGGAGGAATGAAATCACTGAGCTGTAATTAAGGCGTTTTTCTGGCAAGTGTTTCATGTAAGTTTTTTCAGTGCTTCTTCAGAATTCTTGTCACAGGCTCACAGAATGGTGTGGGTTGTAAAGGACCTCAAAGATCATTTAGTTCCATCCCCTGCCATGGGCAGGGACACTTCCACTAGACCAGGTTGCTCCAAGCCCTGTCCAGCCCAGCCTTGAACTCTTCCAGGGATGTTTCTGATCTATTTTTCCTCTGGTTTTCCTATCCAGTTACCTCTCTGTGCTCTCAGGTGGCTCACTGACATCCCTCAGTTAATGTATTTTACATTTGGGCAAGTCAGGAAATACAAGGCTGCATTTCCCACAGAAGCTCTGGCTTTTCTATAAGTAGTCATTAGCTTTTAGGTGCTCCAAGTGGTTTAGAATGCCACTTCTCCAGGAGGTTTTGTTTGTTCTGCATGAGTCCATAGGAGTTACACAATAGCCCATGCAGTAGAAAACATGCATGTGAGTAATAATGTGTGCATTTTGAATAACATCCCACAAAAAATCCTCAGTAGCTACACTTTAGAGTTTCTACTGTGAATTCCTGTAAGTAAATATTTAGCTGTGTTTTAGTACATTTGGAACAGGAGCTTTTAATTTCTTGGCTTTTGTAAATAGTATTTATCTATTAACAAGTGTCATTTATATCTGTGGCTGCTTCTTTTCCCACTGAGTTACTTCAGTTATTTTTCAGACAAAATGTTAAACCAGAAGTTGGACTTTTCATAGCTTAAGGCAAAGTCTTGTGTGAATTTCTCACTGTGGATGATGATGTCCTGCTGTGGGTGTGTTCTGCTGCTTTAGGTTTGAGTCATGAGGAACCAAACAGCAGGAATTGCTGTGGGTTTCATGGGACTGTGCACATCTTTGTAGCCATTCCCAAAAGACCTCTTCCTGGGAAATGGTCCTCTGGTCTCATACACCTGTCATTTTTTCCCCTCACTCATCCTAAAGGTGTGAAGAATAGCAACTACAAGCAGGTGAAGCCCAACTCTAGTTTGTTTTTTGCATTCCTAGAATGTAATTTGATTTTTTGAGGCACCTAAATGAATCGAAATACAAGTGGTCAGATGGAGAAATTAAAAAAATAAGACAACAAGTTTATACTTGAAGAAAACTGTACCAAGCAGTGTCATACTGCCCTGCAGTCTGAGGGTTTCCTGCTGAGTGCTGTGCTCAGGGAGAGGGGATTCTCCTCTGGAGGCCAGTTCCACACCATGGATTGCCAGTCCTTTCCCTACACATCACTTGGCAATTTCCTTCAACTTCTAAGAAGCTGAGAGTTCGTTCTTCTCTTCCTGCAGCCCTCCTGAAGTGTCACAGCTCTCCTTGCTGCAGTGACATTGCTGTGACCTTGTGCTGAGGTTTTTGCCATGTGCAAAGGCAGAAAATTTCCCTTTTTAGCCTCCCCTTGGTGCCTGTGCTGATGGTGCTTTACACCCATCACGAAATCTGCACAGCTTTCTGTATCCTCACACCTGCCTCATCCAGCCCTCAGGAGAATCCCCTGCTGGGTGTGTGTTTGGGTGATCTCTGGAGGGAACCATTGTGCACTTTTCATACAGTAAAAAGAATAAAGCCTCCCTTTTGGGAAGACCTTCGTGTTTAAATACATTTATTTTGCTGAATTTCAAGGTGTGTTCCTGTACCAAGCCCCTCCTCTGGTCTGAACACAGCAGCAGGGATTTTCAGGGAAATTCCAGCACCAGATGGGTTTTTTGTGCAGAAAGGGAAAGAAAAACTTCTTCAATGTGATCACTACTGAAAGCATTACTTCCTATGGAGACTGTCAAATATTTAGTTTTTTTGCTTGTCTTTATTCAGATTTTCTGGGGCTCAAAAGTAAATATTCCAAAATCTCATCTGATTCCCTCTTCAATCCTAGATTTTAAAGGATTCCAGGTGATCTAATCCAATGACCTGTGGCATCCCTCTAAGTGTGTTTTATAGATCACAAACTTCAGTTAAACTGGTACTTCAGTCATATTTGGGGGCTGTAATGTGAAGACATGGAGGGACCAGCCCCTCTTTCATGCAGATAAGCTGAAAACCTGGGGCTCTGCTGCACAAATCACCCAGTGTACATTTGGAATTTGAATTTTTCCATCAAATCATGGAATCACAGACAGGTCTGGGTTGGAAAAGACCTTAAAGCTCATCCAGTTCCACCTCCTGCCATGGGCAGGGACACCTTCCACCACCCCAGGTTGCTCCAACCCCATCCAACCTGGCCTTGGACAATTCCAGGGATCCAGAGGCAGCCACAGCTTCTGTGGGCACCCTGTGCCTCCCCACCCATATAATAAAAGAGTTTCATCCCAATATCTAACTTAAATCTACTCTCCTTCAGTTTAAGGCCATTCCCCCTTTTCCTATCACTTTATACCCTTTTTACCTCAAAATGTCGTGTGGCGCCTAGTCCAGGTGCCTGCTGAGCTGCCTACATCACATCACCCAAACACCAGAAGGTTCAGAGGATCTTCTGTTCTGGAGTTTATCATAAATATGTAAAGGATTTTGCATCCAAATTAATTGGAATTAATTTTTTTAAAAAATTACTCATAATTGCATTTACTTTTCAAACATTTGTGACGACCTGGAACCAAAATAGTGCAGTTCTACCACTGTAAACCTCTGTATTTTCCCCTTTTTCCCCCCCTTTTTTTGCCAGTTAGGGTGGGGTTTTTTACAATTGTTTAATTGTTTGGGGGGGTTTTGATATTTTGTTTCATTTCAGGGGTTTTGGTTAGCTTGTGTCTCTAGTGTCCAGGCATATCCTAGGCAGAATTCTCATTAAAGAAAGGGTACCTCTTGCTGCTGCATATCCACTCTTAGGAGTTGGAGTGTACTAGCTGAGAACTCTAAATTGCTATTTCCACTTTGGCAGCCTACCTTTGATCTCTCACCAGCTCCAGTTTTAGTTGTATAAATCCATCTGTTGTCTGGGGGTCAAGCTCCAATGTGAGGCTTTTTCTTTTGTCGAAGACTCTCATGTGGTGGTGAATCAGCTGGAGTTGCTGTGGATTGCAAACAGGGGATGGTCTTGATAACAACTGTTAAATACAAGTCTCTGATCTCCTGGACACTACCACACTCTTCCCCAGTCTATGGAAATTGTTGTGCCAGCACAGCCTTTCTCATCCTAGCCTGTCTAGGATTTGTAAACACTCTGGGATCTGACTGAAGCAGCTTTGTATTGAGGATTATGATTTGTATGCACTTTTACAAACTTACAGTAATTGCTGTTGCCTTCATTGTAAAGAGCAAAAAATAAACACACACAATAAACCCCTTTAATGGGCACTGATCCCACTGGCACAGATCTTGAGCAACTCTGAATAAAAGCAGATGGTGGCAGGCTGACTAGGCTGACCTGCTTTCCCCTTTCATGCAAACATTGCTTATATAAATGGGGGACACACACAAAAAATTAATGGGCTTGGGCAAGCCACCTAAGGACAGAGACTCCCCATGTACTTAATGCTTACATCAGCCCCAGGGCTGTTTCCAGTTAGTTCTTCTCTGGAGGGTGAAGTTTCTCACAAATTAGTGGTTCCACAGCTCTGAGCCCATGGTTTAACAAGAAAGAAGTGATGTGCATGTAGAAAGCAAGCATGCTTAGCTGTTCTGTGGCCTGTGTGTTGGGATGGGTTGTGAAAAAGGATCAGAGCAGTCTCTCCTGAACCTGTTGCTCATTTGTAGACATATAATTGAGTCTGAAGTCCTTTTGCACCTCATCTGCTGTCATAATGTTGTGAAGAGGCATTCGATCTTTGTGGTCTTGTTTAATTCACATGCCTATTTGTTAGCAGTGATGGTAAAAGAATGTAAATTGGGATTCCTGGTTGTTCTAAAGGATGTACCTCAGTGTGTCACTGCAACAAGATGTGATCAGAGGCCTGGAGCACCTCTGCTGTGGAGACAGGCTGGGAGAGCTGGGAATATTCAGCCTGGAGAAGAGAAGGCTCCAGGGACACCTCACTGTGTCACCTGACTTAAAGGGGTCATAAGAAGGAGGGAGATGGACTTTTTGTACAGGTTGAGAGTGACAGGATGAGGGGCAAAGGTTTAAAACTGAGAAGAGTCAGGTTTAGATTAGATGTGAAGAAGAAATTTTTTGCTATGAGGGTGCTGAGGCTCTGGCACAGGGTGGCCAGAAGCTGTGGCTGCCCCATCCCTGCAGTGTTCCAGCCAGGTTGGACAGGGCTTGGAGCAACCTGAGATAGTGGAAGGTGTCCCTGCCCATGGCAGGGGGTTTGGAACTGGATAATCTTTAAAGGTCCCTTCCAATCCACACCATTTTGCGATTCCACGATTCAGAGAAACAGCATTCCCTTTCCAGCAGGGCATTTGGTTGGAGTTACTGCATCCAGAATTATGCTGCAGCTTCTCCCATAGATTACAGCCTCCAAAGGCAGTTTTCTGAATAAGATACATTTACACTTCTCAGTCACTCTCTGTGTACAGCCTGATGCATCCATACCAGCTCAGCTGAGTCAGGAGCCATTCCAGGTCTCAGGCAGACCTGCTGCTAATCTGGGTTAGCTCAGTTGGCACATGCACCACAGGATCTCCTAGGATGACCATCCTTACTTGCATTAACAGTCATTTAAGTAGGTCTCTTATCTCCCTTTTTTCCTTTCTTTTCTTTTTTTATAAAAGGATCAGTATCAGGGCAGGAAGTCTTGATGCTTTTGGGTGCTGGCAGCACATTGCCTGGATACTGTTTGGTGACAGGTGAAGACAAGGAGTATTACAAACACATATTTCAACTTGGAGAAACATATATAGAACTGTGATAGGAGAAATGCAGGCTTTATGTCTTCAGCATGTGCTGAGTTTGTTACATTTTTCTGGTTGGTAGGGAAGGCAGATGTTGCCTTTTATAATTCAGTGGCTCGTGCAAGTCTGAGAGCAGCACAACAGAAGGAGCAGCTTCTGCTCTCCCCACTGTGCTGGGTTTGCTGAGCCCTGGGCAGAGGCAGCTGGACTCCCTTCAGCTTTACCTGCTCTTAAATTGCTCTCAATTCAGCTTTTTAAGTACTACATAAAAGCTGGAAGGAGCCAGCTGTTAGTGTGGGGGGTGGCTGGGTAGGAGACAAATCCCTGGGACATGAGTGTGTATGAGGTGAGTGATGAATAACTCACAAATTCTGACTGTCTGCCCCCAGACCTCTTTTACAAAGCAGACTGGGGATTCACAGAAGCTGTCATTCTCAGATGATAAACTTTTTTCTCTTTTCCTTTTTTAATGCTTTGTAAATTTTTGGCGCTGCTAGGAGAGGCAAGGCACAGCTGTAAAGTTATGAGAACCAAAGTGGCCAATAAAGATGGATATTTAGACAATTTGTGTCCACAATCAAATAGTATTTTTAAAATTCTACTGCTTATTAGATTGTGAAAGGGCTTGACTTACAGGCAGTTTTCATGCTGGTGACCAGTGTTGTTACTAGGTACTTTATTTCTTGTTTTTCTACATGCTTTGGGAGTAAACAGACCTTCCACTTCATGCACCAAAGAGAAGCCAGGTTTGTCCAGCCCCACCTTCTCAATACAGTGGTACAAAAGCTGCTTATAATTAAATATAAATATAGGGTTCCCAAGCCCACAGGATTAATTTCATAAGAATAGGAGCCCATGAAATTTTCAGATAAGGCAACAGCATAGAGTAAATGTTATCTAGGATGTCTTCCAAATGAAGAACACTATGTAAATACTGCTAATGCTCCTCTCTGATAACATGCTGATTTTGAGAAATGCAGGCTGCCAAAGTAGCATTCTTGTTAAAAAATAGGGTAAGGACTGGTGAGTGAAGATTAAAGTTGTCATGTGTGACCTGTTGCTCAGTGCTGAGGCTGCACATGGGGCTGTGTTTTGTAACTCTGTGGAATAACATTTCCTAACATAAAGCTGGAGTAAAACCCTCTTCATCTTCCATGCAACTGATTCTGTAAGTGAAGTACAACAAATCCTCATCTCTGAAATATCACTTGCAAATGTGCTTTTGGTGACAACTGCCTTTGCAAGGAACAGTAGTAAACGATGGAGATGGGTTAAACTTTGTCTGTGGACTACTGTGCTCTGGTTTTTATCATAGTGCTGTCATTCCAGGAGAGAAAAAAAACCCCCTACACCTAGAAAAACTTAATTTGAATTTAGAACCTTTGTATGTCCTGTCGTTCTGCTCTAATCTAAAACTTATGTTTTGCTTTTAAAGAAGGAAGAGCTGGTTTTAAGCACAGTTCTAAACAACCTGAATGAAAGTTGTTAAGTGTGACACAAAATATGGAGCAGGTCTGTGAAATGCATTTTTTTCCCCAGTGCTTTGGCTGCAGGGAAGTGACTGTTTCTCTTTGTGTACAGCATGACTTTGCCTTCCAGGTAACTCTTTCTTTTTTTAATGTCATATAGGCATGTATTTTTAATAGAAATTAATAAATCATCAACCAGATGTGAACAATGAAAATGTATCTCACCTTTTTTAGGTCTGGTAGAATTATGTTTATATTTTGGCTCAAAATTAGCCAATCAAGGTGGCTTAGACTTAATAGGGTGATCTGCTGCTCTCCATCCTAACTCAGGTTGTTACAGTAAAGTAATAATCTCAGGGTTGCATATCATGACCTCGTTTTAGGCACTGTGCATATTGCAAGAGTTAGGCAGAGCTGTGTTTGTTTACAGACAGTAAAACAGCTGCAGTGTCTGTCCTTGTCAGGCCATTGTATCTTCAGGAGAAGTAAAACTAAACAAAAGGAATTTGTTGCAAATTGCTTAATTTCTGACTTTTTTTTTTAGTGTGTTTTTATTATCCTGAAACCATAATTACTGATCTTGAGAAAATTGTTTAATTTACTTAATGGCTGCCATTGTGCCCCGTTCCATAAATCAGAGTTATAAATGGGAGATATTTCCCAGTGTGAGTTACAGTGTAAATACACAACTGACTTCTCAGAAGCACACGTTGCTTATTTCAGTAATTGGACCCGCTCCTAGACACAGCCAGGCAGGGAGATTACACAGGGAATGCTTGTTTCTGAAGATGAAGCTTCCTTCCTGATTAAAAAAGGAAAAAAAAAAAAAAAGGAGAGAAGAGAAAGGGGGGAGCAGTTTCCTGTTGGAATCCTGACTTTGAGGGAGCCTGGGCAGCCGTGCCTCCCCCTGCTCCAGCTGGCCTTTATGTGCAGGCGTTCTCTGACAGACCATGTCCAAAACCCTTTTTATAGCAGCAATTGGGCTTTGCCTCTCCAGGCAGACCTGGGGTTTAAAGAGGTTTCTGCTCCTCCCTCATCTGCTTTTAATGCAGGACTACGACTGCCAGTATCTCTGAGGTTTGAAGGTTTGATAAATAAAGGCTGTTCTGTTCCTAAGGTTCGTAATTTTCTGGTAACGACCTAACAGAGAGACTCAACCCAAAATTTCAGCTGCCCGTAGAAAATGTGGTCTGACCTCGATATATATGATGTGAAAAATGAATAATAGCAGCACTGCAGGCAAAGTCTTCCCTTGCTATGATGTGACAGCCCAGCCCTGCAGCGGAGGTTTCAAGAATTTGGCTGCACTTTTGGAACTCGGCCCTGTGGTTCTGCCGGGGAGATGTTTTAGCTCAGAGAGAGCACAGCACACAATGGCTTTGTTGGCTCTGTGCTTATGGCAGGACACTGAAGTAAAACCTGTTTTTTCTACCTACAGTACGTGGTGGTTTGGTTTGAATGCAGCCAAGGCTGCATTTTGGCCTTTTTTTGAAGTGAAGCCATGCTCAAAGGCTGGGGAACCACAGCAGCTGAAGGCTAGAACTACTTTAAGAGGATGATTAGGGCCTGACTCTCTGATCCATTAATTCAGAGAGGGTTTTTTTCACTTTCTTAAAGGACAAACTCCTTCTGTCATTCCAGAGTCAGCCTGTTAAATGAGAACCATACATTCAGAGTGGGTTTAGATTAGATATTAGGAAAAAAATCTTTATTCTGAGGATGCTGAGGCCCTGGCACAGGGTGCCCAGAGCAGCTGTGGCTGCCCCATCCCTGGCAGTGTTCCAGGCCAGGTTGGGTGGGACTTGGAGCAACCTGGGATAGTGGAAGGTATCCCTGCCTATGGCAGGAGCTTGAAAAAAGATTTTTTTTTTTGGTCCCTTCCACCCCAAACCATTCTGTGATTTCATGATGTGTGGGACACTGATTTCACAAGGTATCCAGGACATCTCCAGGTCCAGGTCCTTGCTTGGATTTCCAGGTGTGGCTTCCTGTCAGAGCAGTGCCATCCAAACGTGTTGAGCTCCAAAGTGCAGGGCCTGCCAGAGGGAATAGTCTGAAGTGTATGAAAAGAAAGTTCAGATGTTTTCAGTCTGAGAGTGAAATTGCAGAAGGCCCTTAGAGGTCTGAGTTATTGTGCAATCTCTGTAAGTAATTTGTAATCAAAATACCTTTGCACATGTCACTTTCATATTTCCTGTAATAAAACAGCAAGAGCAATTAAGATTTTGGACCATAATCTTCCACAAGCTTCTAAAAATGAGTGGGCTGGGGATTTTTTGAGTTATGGTTGAAATAGGCAGTTTTTAAATTTTTGATTGCTTCAAAAAAGGTTTGGTAATAGCAATTTTAATAGATTTTTTGACTGTAGCCTGACAAAACTCTTATGTGGCAACATAATTGATCTGAAGTTTGCTAAAAAAAACTTAAGTAAGAAATCAGAAGAACTCTTCACAAAACTGGAGGACATCTGTACTCTGGTAACCCAGCATGTAACCTATTGGGCTTTATGCATTTCAAATCAAAAAGAATCAGTAAATATATTGCCATATGCATGCAAATATGTCTCATATCTCTCTGTGTATCTGTAATGTTGTTCTGCCACGGTTCAGAAAGTTGTCTGTGGTCTTGGCATTCCTCAGGAAACATTAGATTAATATAGCTGCCTTTGTCATAGATTTTTTTTCTTGTTTAAGTAGGTGTGTGAAGGCTGGTGCTACATAAATGAATTACACGGAAGACTTTGGAGGAAGAAGGGGCTTGTAAACGAGACTGAAATTAATGAATATGAGAATTAGAAATCAAAACTTTATGTTTAGTCTGAGGAGAAACAATTCCTTAAACCCTAACCACATGGCTGTTTCTTGTTTGCATCAACTCTGGTTGACTGTTATTGTCTTCTGTTAATTCTCTGGGGCAGTGGCCTGACTTTGTTGAATGAGCCAATTGTTTTCCTTTGTGTTGCCCATGAAGTGAGTCCCCATCTGGTTTGTATCAGACTGTTTTCACAGCCAACAACTGCTGCCTTTTCTATATCCTGACACTTAAGGGCCCCATGCTATCAAAGCATTGCTGTGATAGCCTGTCTGGCTGGGCCCGTACAGCTGTGCCTTGCAGCTTGAAGCCATTACCCAAGTAATGGTAACTTAGAACTTGAACTGGCTCTTATTCCCATTGGTGTCGTGTGTACAGTGAACAGAATACATTTTTGTTGAACTCCATGTTCCACAAAGAAAAAAAAAATTCTCTTGCTTGAGTTTATGTGATCGGTTCCTTTTTATTTTCCAGCAGCTTCCTGTATCTACAGGCAGTTTTGTGTTCTTCTAAAATTAATGAATACAAGACAAGCAGTATTTAGTTAAGGCACTGTTGTTATTACTTTTATGGTACATTAAAGCTCAATAAGTGAAAATTAAACAAGCAAATGATTCCTAATGAGGATTTTTCTTATCAGATTTAGAATAGGTTTCCAGGAAACTTTCTGTGTGTGATAAATGTAGGTTGTGAGGATAAAGCTACACCTTGGATACTCCACTACTCCCTTTCCAAGTAGCTGTCTAAAAACACAGAGCAATGCACTGTAAGGAGTCTGCATGAACCTGTTTACTTCTCATCTGAAGGAACAGGGAATGATTGGAGAACTCTGTAACAGCAGAGTTAAAACTACATTGCAGTTTGCATTTCAGAATTAGTGAGAGAGGTCCCAGGCATGATCCAAACCCTTTCCATGCTTCCAACAATGTAGGAGACAGTCCTGTTGCAAGAGATTTTGCAACACGTGTCTTCTCTGCCTCCAAGATTTAAAAAAACCCCAATATTGCATTAAATAAGTGACACTTAAATGTTGTGTGTAAAGAAAAATGATCTTTAAGCATTTGTTCTCTCCTGCTTTTGTGTAGGCAGCATAATGCTCAGTGACAGAGTAATGATGAGGGAAAACATATTCCCCAACTTGGAGATGAATTGAATTTTAAGTATATTCCCGACTCAGTTCTTCCCTGATATTTAAGAGGCAGAAAGAGAGAAAATAATGGATAACATTTCTTAAAATTCTGGTCTTATTGTAGCATGTGAGGGAAATTGCCAGAAAACAGATTGCTTTATCTGATACTTGCAGAGAAAGTGTTCCTGAACTTGGGAGTGTATTGTGTGTATCATGTGAATTAGTTTGCTTCAGGTAACATATTGGGAGCCATTAAATTCCATGAGGCACACAAGATAAGACTTCCTTTGCCATTGTGCTTTTCCTGCTGGCACACACTGGGTGTCATCATGTCAGATCAGGATTGTGCTAAATAATTGAGTCTTTGTCATTGTCAGGGTGTGGAGGGTTTGCAAAAGCTGCTTTCCTGAGGAGCTTTGTGTAATTGCTGTTCCTGTGAACAGCTCCTGAATCCAGGTGTGTGCTCTGTAATGATGCACAGAGCCAGGTGTCTGTGCCCTTCACCTTCATTCACTTTTCCAGCCTCAGTGGTTGAATAATTCCAAATCATGTCCATCGTCAGGCAGAGCTCACACTCTGCTCCCACACATGCAGACTGGATTTCCATGTGTGCTCCTTGGCAGTGCAGATCTCCCTGTGTTTTGGCCAGGGATATTTAAACCCAGAGAACTGATAAATTATTTTCTTCAGATCCCTACAAGCTCTGTTAATCCTGCTCGTGGCCCAGAGCACTGAGGGGAGCTGTGGATGAGCTGGGTGCTCACCAGGTTTGGCACCAACAGCTTGAGCTGGGAAGGGTCAAAGAGCTGCAGAGCTTCCTGAAGGAAATTGGTGCAGCCAGCATCCCAAATTTCAATTTGAGTGCGTGTGGCTGCAGCTTCAGAGGCAAAGAGCATCTGCCCAAATGAGAACCTGATGGAAAAGGGTCTGTTCAAGGCCCTGATTGACACCAGAGTTGTTGGTTTCCCTGGTGCTGCTGGGGAACTGTTCCTTGGCAGAGAATCCTTCAAGAGGCACGGTGCTGGTGGGAGCTGTCTGCAGTTCTCCCTGTGTTTTATAGCACTGAGCAGAGATGGAGGGGGTGTGATACTGAAATCACTGATGTGTCTAAGAGAGAGTAGAGAAGGTGGTGCCCTGTGCTTAATGTGCAACATAAATGTAGAGCAATACATTTCTCCAGCTCATTTATTCTACTGGTTTAGAGCTCAGATTCACCCAAGTATTGCAAAGGAATTTGGTTTTACTCTTTCCCATGTCACAGGCCAAGGCTTTTTGTATTCTTTTTTTTTTTTTTTTTTACAAGGAGGAATGCTTATCCCTATTGCACAAAGTTGAATCATTTTAGATTTTAGCAAACTTTAAAATAGCACAAGATAAAATCATGTATTTACTCTCAGACCTTTCCAAGTTTCTGGTCCCAGGCATTAGACTGTGAAGGCAGAGTTACTTGTCATTACACTGAGTGCTCATTTCAAGAGCAGGTCAAAATAGGGTCTGGACACAGACAGGACCAGAGGAAATGGTCTCAAGTTGCACCAAGGGAGGTTAGGTCAGATATTATGAAAATTTTCTGCACTGAAAGGGTGGTCAGACATTGGAACAGGCTGCCCAGGGGAGTGTTGGAATCATCATCCCTGAAAATGTTGAAAAAATGTGTTGGATGTGGTACTTGGGAGCATGGTTTAGGGGTGAACATGGTGGTGGTGGGTTAATGGTTGGACTTGATGATATTAGAAGTGTTTTCTAACCTAAAAGATTTTATGCTTCTATAACAGTGAGCTCCCAGACCTTCCAGTAAAGACATTTAATGTTTTTCTTGTTTGAACATGTGCTTACTTAGTCAATCCTCTTTCTGAGCTAACAGAAAAGTTGTTTGCCTCTCTCAGCTTCCTAGAAATGCTTATTCCTGTACGTTTTCCAAAGGTCATTGGTATCCACAAATGGTAACACCTGTAATGGCCACCCTCTGCTGCTAAACAAAAGGCTGGAAAAGATGTATTTTTTATAAGTTTGTTTGTCCATGTACTAGAAATGTGCATGGAGATATTCTGGAATTTATTAGACTGACCATTGGAAAATGCTAACTGTATAGGGCTGGCTTTTGTTCTGTCTTGTTTTGTTTTTTTCCTGGGGAAAATGTTCATCATCTTCTTTTGAAAAAGTGTAATTACAAAAGTTTTGGGTAATTGTGCTGTAGGTACAAGCATTTTAATATGCCAAATCATGGTAATGGTAGTACAGTAAAGGGAGTCTTGGCAAACTGTTTCCATATGGGGAATCCCATGACTTTGTTAGTGAAAATCATCAAAACAAATCACAGGATCATGTGAATATTTAAGGATTCAGAGTAGAGAAATAAAGCTTGTGGTCATCTAGAAAAACACTTGTTATTTGAAGTTCTTTATACCAAGTATACCTTATTTAATTATTTATTATAAAAATGCATTTAGTGACTCCATTATATGTGAGGAGTGACTTGCAGTGAGAAAATTCTGCCCTACAGCACTGCCCTTCAGGCAGAAAGATTTCTCTTTTCTTTCTGGTACCCATTCCCTAACTTTCAGTCAAATCTGGGTGCAGATTGCAGCCGTGGCTGGAGGGGATAAAAGCTCTTGTCTGTTTGAGGGAGAGCTCATGGAGGTCTCTCACTGAACTCCTCAGTGGTAGAAAGGAGCTTGTGACTTCTTACAGGCATTCACTGAAACTTCTCCCCTGAGATTCCGAAGGATTTTTTTTGATATTTGGTATCTGGGGATCTGGCAGGGCTGGACAACTTGGAATTGTCCAGTTCCATCCCCCTGTCAAGGGCAGGGACACCTTCCACTATCCCACGTAGCTCCAAGATCCAACCTGGCCTTGGACACTTCAAAGGATGGAGCATCCACAGCCTCACAGGGACACCCCACCTGCATTTTAGCTGTGAACTGGGAAGGTGTTAATTTTGAGATCTTAATTGATGGTGAAACATCACTTGACTTTGGTCACTCAACTTTAATTATTCGTGTAAAAATATTTTTCAATTATTTTTCAATAAAAGGAGGCCACATAACTTCTAAGAATTAAAAAGATGCTTTGATTTTTATTTCTTTTCCTTGCCACTCCCCAAGAAGGCTGTGAATGCTGTTATGTCTGGCACTGTGGCACGATGCAGATAAGCTGGAGGCAGTATTGCTGCAATTAATATCATTAAGATATGAGGTCTCAGGGAGCCAGTCCTACTGCTGCCTTTGCACTGACTGACTCTGCATCCTAAGGGAGTTCAACAGAACTTTATCTGAGAATTAAGTGTGAATTCCCACCATTGATCATTTGAGTGCCTTATTTTTAGCTTCTTTATTTTGTTTCAGATACAGGCATTAAAATGTCTCTTGGAGCCCCAAACATGAAGGTGTGAATAACAGAGCCAAATATATTATAGAAATATGCTTTTGAAATTACCTTCCTGTCCACTTGCTGGTTAGATTTTGCATAAAATTAGAAAAAAAAAAGGTATGTAGGTGATATTTAGTTTTACTGAATAAGTAAAATATTAATTACACCATTAGATCTGCAGATTTTTAATTATCACTTGTCAGATTCTCCTGATTGCACCAGCTGTTTACCTAGGTTATCTCTTGTGGATTTAGGGATTACTCCTCCCCCTGGCCCTTGCACAAGATACACGTTTTCCTGGTGGTTTTTCAAAGACTCTGGACCAGTAAGGGACCAACTCCTTCTCCTTTTTAAATTTTGAAATAAAAGCTGCAGCTTCAGTATTTGCCACAGAGCCTCATCTGAGTTTTCCTCAGGAAAATGGTTGCAGCCTAGAGAGAGCAGTGCTTAAACATTAAACTATTTGTTCTAAGCCAGTTGCACATCCAAAATTCACAGCCATCTGTGTGGAAAAATCAAATTCACTTTTAATATTTCTTCTTAGCATTAATAGTTATTGTAGTTATTTGGAAAGATCATTACACATGTTTTGGAAGGGATTTGCTGGGAAACCAAACAGCAAGAGATGTGGCCAGGGAATGAATTTGTTAAGCAATGAGAGGTTCTGCAGAGCAAAAGATGCCAGATCTAAAGGAGCAGAGTAGATTTCAGGCACCAAAAGGAAATATTTATTTAGTAAACTCTGCAATCTCATTTCTAGATGTTTTTGGAGCTGCTTTCTGTCTGCCCTTCCCTGCCGGTCTCTGTGTTAGGATTTTGAAAAATCTGGTTCTAGTTTATTTAATGTATTTCTAGTTTTTGTTCTGTTTAGTGTTGCTGTTGGTGGGAATATAGAGTGTTTTGGAAAAACCACCGAACCTTGAACTCCGACTTGAGAGGAGGAAAAAAACATTTTCAAATATTCTGCTTTGAAATATTTGTTAGATGCTGAGCCTGGCCCTGCCCTCCTTTACTGGCTGGGGATCTGCATTTATTTTCTTTTTGGAAATATTTATAGCTGGGCTATACATTGGGGGTTACACAAACAAACAGCAAAGGCACAGTGTGTGTATACACGTGTTTATTTTCTGTGTGCTTGTGTGCAGGGTTTGTGTAAGTACATGACACCAAGGGGAAGGTGGAATTTGCCAAGTTGAGGTCAGAACTTGAACTGAACTCATACTGTATAGTTTTCTGTCTCCACTGGTGTCTGTGGCCCACTTATAGAAGTTTATGAGTTGGCTGCAGCCTTTGAGAATGAAACCATGTTTTTTCAGCTCCAGCAGTAGACTCGTGCTTTTAAATCCAGACATTTTTGGCTCAATTCCCCCAGATGTCTGTCCATTTCTGTAAAACAGCTCAAGTGTTTTAATTGTAAATGTACCCCTTTCATGTAACTCAGCCCTAGAAATTTGGCCTTGTTTTGCCTCGAGTCTTTTCTGTTTGTCATGAAACAGCTAAGCTGGGGCAGTCTGGGTTGGAGTTAAAAAAAGAGAACTGCAGACATTTGCTGGACATCTTGTTCTTGTTTTCTGTGTTTCTGTCCCAGTGGAAGGCAGAGCTCTCACCTGCAGCCAGGTAAATGCTTGGCAAAACATTCCCACAACAACAAGAGAGCCCCTGCCCTAAAATTTCTGGCAGAGCTGAGAAAGGCCAGCTTCTCCACAATAACCTAAACAAGCCCATGGATTCAGGGTGACAAGACCAAGAAAGATCTGGAGGAGGAACTCTCATTTCTAAGAAATGGAGAATAATTTGCCCAAAAATTTGGTTTATTTGAGTACCTGTTGATGGTCCTGCTTATTCCTGAAAAGATTTCATTCACTGAGTTCTATAACCTACCCACTTTCAACTCTATAAGCCATTGAATTCCAGAAACATTAAATAGCCTGTATGCACAATACAGCTAAATGTGACTCTGAACTGGAAATGCTAAATATAATTATAATTAGTAGCATGATTGACATTGCAGTGTAATTTCTCTTTTCACTGCAGCCTTCAGAATTACTTACATCAAAATATGGATTTTCTTATCAGTATGTGTTAGCCCAGCAAGCCTGGAATAATTTTGATTTTGCCAAAAATGCCACTTCTTGAGTTGCTCTGCTTGGTAACTCACCTGTACAACCACGTGTGAAAGTGAGAGAATTTCAGTGTGGTACCACACAAACCCATGGAGACATGGACAGGGCAGACATTGGTACAAAATGTACCTCACAGGTTTGCTTACAGGTGAAAAGAGCAAATGGGAGAGGCTGAGAGAGGAGAAAAGAGAGGAACAGATAAGAGAGGAGAATTGAGGTGCAGGTAAGAGAGACTGACAGGCTGAGAGCTGGGGATGTTCAGCCTGGAGAGGACTCCAGGGAGACCTTAAAGGCCCTGCCAGTGCCTAAAGAGCATCCAGGAGGGCTGGAGAGGGACTTTGGTCAAGGGCTTGGAGTGATAGGACAAGGGACAATGGCTTCAAACTGACAGAGGGCAGGGTTAGGTGAGATCTTAGAAAAAAATTCTGCCCTGTGAGGGTGGTGAGGCCCTGGCACAGGTTGCCAAGAAAAGCTGTGGCTGCCCCATCCATGCAAGTGTTCCAGGACAGGCTGAACAGATCATGGAGCAGCCTGGGATAGGGGAAGGTGTCCCTGCCCATGGCAGGGGGTGGAACTGGATGGTCTTGAAGGTCCCTTCCAACCCAAACCATTCTGTGACTCTATAAAATGTTTCTACTGACAGTGGTTCTTTGAGCCTGTAGACATTTGTTCTTCTACTTTGCTTTAGCCATTAGTGTAAAGAATTTCTGACAAATCTGTTTCCCTTCTAATGGTCTTTGTAAGTATATGCCAGATGTAAACCTCTTTATGTAGGGAAAAAGCAAAATGGGGGAATGACAGAAAAAAAAAAAGGCACCTTCAATGAAGATTTTAAGATGCTGAGTTAGATCTGCAGGTGCTGTGCTAACCCAGTGCTCAGAGCACTTGAGCTAATGCCATCTGGAGGAGGTTATTTGTTGGGACAGGACAGTGTATGAAACTTTGAAGTCAGGAGTAAACAGAAAAAGCAGCTGGAATCTGGCAGAAGAAGAAACAAGCCATTCCTATCAGCCCCTGCTATTAAAGGAATGAGAACACTGCACTGGAGTTGTTTTTACAGTCTTGGAAGTTTATTCTTGCTCTTGAAGAGAGCTGCTTCAGTTGGGGAATAGATGGGGGATTGTTTTGAAATTTTAGGAAGCAATATGTAGGTAATTACAGTAATTATGGTTCTGGTTTTATACTGAAAAATAACCTGGGTCCTGATCCTTCAAACCCTCCCTATTTATTGTCCTGATGGGGAGAGATGATTTACAAGAGCATGGACTGACAAAGCAAGGGGGAATGGCTTCAAAATGAAAGAGAGTAGGTTTAGATTAGATATTGGAAAAAAATTCTGGACTGTGAGGCTGGTGAGGCCCTGGCACAGGTTGCCCAGAGGAGCTCTGGCTGCCCCATCCCTGGCAGTGTCCAAGGCCAGGTTGGACAGGGCTTGGAGCAGCCTGGGATAGTGGAAGGTGTCCCTGCCCATGGCAGGGGTTGGAACTGGATGGTCTTTAAGATCCCTTCCAAGCCAAACCATTTTGTGATTCCATGATTACAATTCCATTTACAAGCTGGGGCTCTCTTTCATCCCCTTATAGATTTAAAATAGTTTTATTTAATGTATGGACACCCAGTCAGAGGAGCTAAAGCACGTGGTTTTCATTTGGCTTAAAAGTCAGACTTGTTTAGTCTTTTTATTTTGCCAAGTAGAAAAATTCAAAAAGAAAGATTTTAAACATTTCTCTTTGTTCTTACTGTTGCTATATGGTGTGAGTAACCAAACCTCCCTTCAGTGTGGTTAATTCCTTTTTCCTTTGGCACACATTTGTGACACCCTTTGTATATGGCATATTCTGAGTGTGATGGTACCTCTTAGAGAAAAACTCCCTTCACAGGTCACTGGATGGTTGACACACCATTAATTTTTATGCTTCTGTTAAACAAAGGTCTGGAAATTTAGTACTGTACATGAATTTGTTACAGAGTGCCAAGAACAGGAAAAATCTCTGATGTGAAATGTGACCTTTTCCATCAGTGGGTCACCAAGATGTTTTCAGTCACTGATGAGTTTCTACCAGCCAAGGACTCTCTTACCAAGAGTGTCAGTTTTCACAGTTCATAGGAATTTATTCTATTAGATGGTGACAATGAATTTGGAAAAAAACTGGAGGTCACCTGAGGTCACATGCTCCATTTATTGGATTTTAACAAGGAAAATTTTTATAAATATACCTAACTACATGATTACAAAATTGTACTGAGTACTCCCAGAGCCTCTAAAAAGGGAGTGGGGGTGGGGGGGAAGCCATGAAAATTATCTGCCTGCTTGCCCTTTCATGCTTTGTAAAGGAAAAAATTTCATTTCCACATTTTTATGATGTATCAAAAGATTTTAACCATTGCAGGTTGCATATCTGTGCTGGTAAGGAACTCAGTGTTAAAGAGGAAACCATCTAAATATTGGTTATGAGCTGCTCTCTGATGAGGGGAAGACATAAAATGGAATATCACATTATTAAAGAAGGAGCAGAGCAGGGGCTATACATGGATTTAAACCAGTCTGCCTCTGTTTGTGTCTTTATTCCCAAACCCCTCCCTGTATGTATATATAAAGTGTTTTATGCACTGTGTGTGCACGAGGTTACACTCAGCAAAAGGTAATAATGATAAAACACATGTGAGAGTAACTTGGTAATTATATTTTTGGGGCCAATGTAGAGTTTCAGATCTAGCAGCTTTCTATCCTGGGAAGTTACAGTCATGGAGCAGAATCTCCCATTTAGCTGAAATATGATATCCACAGTTTTTTTACAGTTAAAATGCTGAAAATCCACGTTCTGTATTTTCTGTGTGAATTAACAAAGTCGGAGACTTGAGATTTCTGCCTTTAAAAAAGGGCAGTGTTGACTTTGGGCACTTTTAAGTTAAAGATATTTTGATAGCTCAGGAACTGGTAAATTTTCTGTTGGGAAAGTAGATGGAATTATTCTTTTTATTTTTTTCTGTCTTTTAGCATTTTATAACTATTGTAAATTTGGTCTGTAGGATATCTGTAAAATATATCTGTAAAATAGATTAGAGTATGTCTTAGAGGAATGCAGACTAATATGATACCTTCTTTTAGCACTCCCAGAATCAAAGACTTGAGAAGTTCCGACAGAGCCTTGGCATAAAGGAATATTACTTTCTTTTTTCCTTCCATTTTTTCTTTTTTCCTTTTTTTTTCCCCCTTTTTTTTTTTAAACCTGAAAACAGCTGTTGAAACAATGACATCATGGAATGTGACATGACTGTGGAAATTATTAAGAAAGTCAAGCTTTGAAAGCATCAAACTACGTCTAGTGTTGGAAAGGGGCTTTAGTTGAGGATGATTTGCCAGGTTTCCCTGGGCATTGCACAGTCACATCTTTACTGTGTCATTTTCATGTCTGACCAAACAAACTCTTTGCTTTTCTTCTTAGCAGCCTTTTTGTATCACACAAACACAGCTACAGACTGGAATCCCAAAATCCCAGAATGGTTTGGGTTGGAGGGGACTTTAAAGCTCATCTCATTCCAACCCCCTGCCGTGGGCAGGGACACCTTCCACTATCCCAGGCTGCTCCAAGCCCCATCCAGCCTGCCCTTGGACACTTCCAGGGATGGGGCAGCCACAGCTTCTCTGGGCACCCTGTGCCAGGGCCTCACACCCTCATAACCAAGACCTTCCTCCCAATATCCCATCTAACTCTGCCCTTTGTTAGTTTAAAGCCATTTCCCCTTGTTCCATCTCTCCATGCCCTTGTGGAAAATCCCTTTCCAGCTCTCTTGAGCCCACTTAGGCACTGGAAGGCTGCTCTAAGGTCTCCCCAAATCCTTTTCCTCTCCAAGTGATGTGCTGATTCTCTGAGGACACAAAAAATCCTCTTGTGTTCCTGCTGCCTTCCTGAATAGCAAGAGGCTGTGCTGGCACAGGTCACTCCATGTCCTGCCTTTACTGTCTTTGGCCTCACTCGTGTTTGACTTCCCAGGCTGTTGGCTGCTGTTCCAGCAGGAAAAACACCAATGGAATTTCATTTTAGCAGTGGGGTTTTGTTTTAATTAGCCATTCGAAGTGTGTTTTGCTGCCAGTCAGATGAATGCAGATGACTGCTTCAGTGACACAGTAGATAATTAATTGGGGTGAAAGAAAGCCTAACTTTCTTGTTTTATTGGGAAAATAGTGTTTTAATTACCTATCACAGAGGAAGGGAGAATTGTTACAGCTTGTTGGAGTAAGAACAAGCTCCAAGACTCTGCTGTTGTACATGGACTCAGATATGTTTGTTTTGCTTGTAGCTGCTGCACTTAAATGCCCCCAGGACAACTCAAAATGAAATCTCAAAATGCTCTTTCTGGAGTTGAGTGAATGCTGTGCCATTCTCCCAGTGCCATTTCTCCTGAGTTCCCTCATTCTTTGTCTCTACCCTGATCCATTACTTCCTCTCCCTGCCTCATGAATTGATTCATCTGGTCTCCTTCCTTTGCCTACATACATTAACTATTGCCCATGGCTTTTCTATGGATCCCATTCCAATGCTGTGGGAAACAACAGAAACCCCAGTATACATATTTGAAATTATTCTGGGCCCACTGAAGATTATAGATACCTGTGTGTGTGTGTGTGTGGTGTATCTGTAGGTAAATACAACCCAGTGTATATATAAAACTCAAGTCCTTCCAGTACTTAAAAGGCATCCAAAAATCTGGGAAAGGACTTTATACAAGGGCATGGACTGACAGGACAAAGGGAAATGCCTTGAAACTAACAGAAAGTAAGGTTAAATTGGAGATTAGGAAGAAATTCTTCCCTGTGAGGGTGGGGAGGCCCTGGCAGAGTTGCTCACAGCAGCTGTGGCTGCCCCATCCCTGGCAGTGTTCCAGGCCAGGCTGGATGGGGCTTGGAGCAGCCTGGGATAGTGGAAGGTGTCCCTGCCATGGCAGGGGGTTTGGAATGAGGTGGTCTTGAAGGTCCCTTCTAACCCAAACCATTCTGTGACTCTGTATGTGCACAGAAATTCATCCTTTTGTTGCCTGGTAAGGAGAGTTCTGATGGTTAAAGCAGCACCCTCAGTGCCTCAGAACTGTGGGCAGCAAGGGTGTCTGTGTACCTGTATTTCCTGTATTTCCATGGAAAGTGGAGATGACTTCAGCATCACTGTCACAGACAGCAAATAATGACTTTAGTTTTTCTTTTTTATTTATTTTTTTTAGGAGAGGATGCTGCCCCTCATCTGAATCCACGTCTTTCTGCAGCAGGGGTGTCAGTGCAGCTGCCTGCCAGGAGCAGAGATAATGAAACACAGAGTCTGAGCAGTGCACATGGAGATTGGGATTCTTCAGGGACAGACACATTTTAAAGCTTAGGGCTGTTTATGACAGTCTCTGTCTGAAGATGTTGTCACTGGTACATTTGTCTGTCTAGGGTGATAGTCTGGCTGTTCCATCAAAATAACAGTCTTTCAGTACTGTTTATTTTCTACTATTTTTCTTACAATTTTGTTATTATTTTAAACTATTCTGTCTGTGAGTATATCAATTATTTTTAAGCAAATAAAATGCAGTTTTTTCCAGAATTGTTGTGAGTTGAAGTCAATAAAGGCCTTTTAAATATTTATTTTATTACAGGCGAATGTGAAGGTGGTTGGTATTAAAATCCACTGCAAAAGTGTGTCTCACTTATGGAAAACCTCTTGGCTCAATATCACATCAGTACTGTCAAAATGTTGAGCCAAAGGGAAATGCATTTGGAACCAAAGTCTGCAAGAGAAATGTGTTTCTAGGTATCATCAGAGTTGTTCATCCTTAGAAAACCACTATGACAAGCCAGTAATTCAAAACTGTTTGTGAAAAAAATCTCTAGAGTTTGTATTGTTATTGTGAATAATTTACTTTTTTACATTTACAAGAATTTCTCAGCACTTCATGTTTGTTTCCCTAAAGATTTTTTCCCATCTTGAAGCATGTGAATGAGAGATTGTGTAAGTAAGGCTATTTCTTTACACTTTTAATGTAATTTTTTTTCCTTCTCATGAGACAGAATTAATTCCTGCAGTCTCAGCCCTTCAGAGTCATGACAATCTCAGCTGGGAATGCCACAGGAATGGTTAACAGCAAGAGTGTATGGACACAGTGCCACTCTCCCAGGGACTGCTCCACCTTTGTGTTGGCCTCTGTCAGGACAAGGTGGTTGATCCAGGAGGAAGGTGGGATCACCTGTCCCAAACAGCATCCAAGCAAGATGAAAAACAGGAATCCAGATATGTTCTAGTAGAAAAACTGGGAAAGAAGCTCTTTTCTAAGCAGGGCAAACACAGCTTTTTGCTCTGGTCTTCATCAGTTGGTTGTTGCAGATACTCATAACCCTGAACAGTTCCCATTACTCTTATTTTCTGGAGCCTGCTCTGATTCCATCTCTCTGTAACAGAGAAATATTAGAAGTTCCTTTTGGCTTTATGTTGATCTCATTGACCACAAGGTTCAGTTAATTTTGCTGCAGCCTCTGCAAGGGTAAATGAAAAAAGAGAGAGAAGTTCAGCCTTCAAGGTCAGTAATATCCCCAGGATTCAGCTTTCAAGGGTGTCTCTTAAGCACCTTGCAGAGTTGTGCTTGTCTGTTGTGACAGACACACAAATGGCAGATTTGGGTGGGGGTAAAAGAGTGTCAGGCTTTGTGCAAAATGCAACATGACTTCAAAAAAAAAGGAAAAGCACAGATGAGAATTACAGAACCATGGAATGGTTTAGGTTGGAAGGGAACCTTAAAGACCATCTTGTTCCAACTCTCTGCCACGGGCAGGGACACCTTCCACTATCCCAGGCTGCTCCAAGCCCCATCCAACCTGGCTTTGGACACTTCCAGGGATGGGGCAGCCACAGCTTCACTGGGCATCCTGTGCCAGGGCCTCACCACCCTCACAATCAAGAATTTTTTCCTAAGATCCAATCTGTGAGATGGCATCTCTGGGAGCTGGGTTCCAGCAGGTGATGCCACAGCCCCTGGCACCAGCAGGGAGCTGCTTCTCAACATTCTGGTGCTGTGATGAGGATCTGCACAGTTCTCTTCATTGCTGCTCTCTGTGGAACTGCACTTTAAATCCCACTATTGACCCAATCAATGCTTTGTATAAACAACAGCTTCTCTGGGGAGGATGGAGATGTTCTTTTACTCTGCAGCAGGTTGTTACAAGTGATTGCTCTAAAACAAGTGAGAGGATAAGGAAATGCAGTGGAGAGAGCAAGAGCTTCTTAACATTAAAGCTTTCCTGCAAGAGCAAACCTTCCTGGAGCTGTGTTCCAAGGGCTCTGTCAGCCTCCTGGGTGGCTCAGGGTGCTGATGTATAATTTAGGTCCCCTTTGTTGCAGTGTGAAGAGCTGTTCCTGTGCCCAGGGCTGCAAGGCTGGGTCAGGACTGTGCTTTGCTAAACAAGTGCAGTAATTGAATTGGGAGCATGCAGAGAGCTGACAAATGAGGGATGGGGATGGGAGGCAGCAGATGGATACACAGGCAAGGAGACTCTTTAGGAAAAGATGAGGCAACCCAACCAGTGGGAGAGGCCATCAGCTCATAATCCCAGGAAAATTACTGTGTGGGGTTTTATTGTCTGCAATGCCGAGCATCTCACATTTTGTTCCAATTATCTTCTCTTGCAATTAATCAAAGGTGGTGTCATTGTCATTGACTGAATTGTGGAGAAATGTTGAGGAAAATATGTCAGGAAATGCCCAGTGAATACCATTTTCAGTCAGTTTTAAAAGTTCCCCATAGGGCTGTGTTCTCTCCCAGCTTGTTGTGACTGACTGATCTTTCTGGAAGCTTCTGGGTTCCTGGCACTGGGTTTCAAAGATGTGCTGCTGGTGGGGATTACACCATGGATGGCAGTGGGACCTGCTAATCCTTCATCCCCACTGCAACCTCTGCTGTTCCTATTCAAAGAGCGTTTTGGAGAGGTGAAAAAAGTGCAAGCTCTTGGCTTTTCCTTCCTCCAGGCTTCCCCAAAACAATGTGTCCTGCCACATAAACATAAGGGAACCTCTGTAAATCTGGCACTTCGTGCATGGATCATATTACAATTCTTTATATTCTTAGGAAAAGCCAGGGGGAGAAGGGAGGGTTGCTTTAGTTTTTATCTGAGTCTCCATTTTGACTTTGAAATGGAAAAAAAACCCTAAACATTATCTCCTAGAAATGTATCTATTTCTTACTTTTGGATCCAGTCTTGTATTTCAGGTTCCTGTAAGTAGTTTTCCGGAGTTGGAAATGGTAAGCACATGTTCTGTGAGCACAGCCAAGCCCTGATAAGGAATTTTTGTGTCTGCATCTCCAAGTTCCATTTTGTTTCTACAGCTTTTATGATTGAAAATGCACATTTCTCATGGGCACTCACGGAACTGAAACAGCGTGATTTGCAAGCTTGCTAAATGGATTTCTTCCAAGCCAGTCATTGGGGTATGTCATCAAAGCTTAACAGCATCAAATAGAATTCCATCCAGGAAAAATATTAAAAAAACCACCTCTATACAGCTCTGTTTTTCAGTTAAATCTCAGCAGCAGAGAGGTGAGGGGGTAGGGAGGGTGTTATTGGATTTCAGCGTTGTAGCGTGGAAACCAAACCCCTGGATTTATTTTTTGGTTTGATTGAATTCCTGGTGAAGTTTGCTCATGTCTTACATTGGGAAGGCACTGGAACCAGGGTGTTTGCTCATGGATTGGACTGGCAGTGCTAGGAAAGCACGAAATTGAAATGTCAGAAGCTTTTATATTTGCAGAGAATCTTTTTCTGACTTTGATGAGGAAAATGTGGCATTTTGGAAGTGAGGTGCTCAAGAACCCGTGGTTTTTTCCCCTTTTCTCCCCTTCCTGGAGATAAGAGAGCTGCTGTATGGGGAGAGTGGTAGGACATGAGATTCCTGGCACAGGAGGAGATCCCAGCTCCCAGGCCAGCACTGGCTCTGGGACAGGACTCCAGCTGGTGTCACCCTTCCCTGCTCAGCTTATCTGGGTTTTCAATATCAGAAGCAGAAAATTTCATGTGCACACTTCATCTTATCTGAATTGTGGGAAATTGGATAAAAGTGTGGTTTTTGTTATTCCTGTTCATAGCTCAAGAGATGGAAGTTGTCAAAGTTAGCTGCTAAAAACATGAGCTGACCTTCCCAGGTGCTTTATGAATCAGTACAGGATAATATTTCTGTCCTGATGGAGCAAAGACGTGTGTGCCAACCTCCTCCCAGTGGATTAAGACTCAGATGTGTAAAATGACACATGTGCAAAAATTCTGCTGGATTCCAGTCTGAAATGCAGCCACAGAAGAACTGGAACCCTGGAACTGTTTAACAGCTCACTTTAACACTTGGCACAAGCACTGGGGGCAGGATTGCATCCTATGTGATTGTTGCAACATGGGAAATCCATCCTTCCCACAGGTGTCCCAGTGGTGTTTTGTGTGTGGAACTGAAAGCTTCTGTGTGAGCACTGAGACATTTGCCTGCTTGGCAGGATTGTTCCTATGGAGATCTCTTTTTTATTCCCCTTTTTCTGCTACACTCCTGATTTAGATGCATGTCTTTCATAAGTTACCTCAAAATATTCATTATTTTGATTGTGTGTTGATGCCTCCCCCAACCCTCCAGGACTTGGATGGGATTTTGCTTCTTTGCTCTTGTGAATGTGGCCAGATCCCTTATCCAAATCTCAGTGTTGTGGTATCCTTGAGCCAGGTCAGGGAACTGCAACAAAAGGTTTTTCCAGAAGTCCCAAATAAAATTATGGAAATCTCAGTGTGGTGGTGTGGCCAGCTGAGCAGAGGCCAGAATAAGGCCTGGGCTTTGTTCCTGTAATGTCAATAACACAAACCCATGGTCCTGTATCCATGTGTGCAGCTTTTGTTGTATTTTGGGTAGAAGGGGAGACCTGGTTTTGTCTTTTGCTCTCATTCTCTGCCTTGAGAGGTGAGTGCAAAAGGGGATTCTTATAATTCAGAGGTTATGTTGTTCTTTATACATTGCTTCATATTTAGGTTAAAACAGAGAAAGGAGAGAAAAGTCAAGTAAGAATTGGAATCAGAAGCCTGTGAGTCATGGGGGAGGCCATTCCCCAATATTTCCAGTGCAAGAAAGGGCCATTTTGGGAAGAGGTTTTTCACCCTCTCTGTAGAGTTTACTTGGGGCAGAGAATCATTGTCCTAGTGGTCAGACTTCATCCCAAAGGCTCCAGGCTCCCAGGCTGGCAGATCCTGCACCAAAATTGTTGAGGATCTTGAAGGGGGATGTGAAGCCCCTGAAATTTCTTGAACTAAAAGCCAGTGGGGTTTTTGCCCATGGTTAGGGCAGCTCCCCCCCAAAAAAAAAAATACCAGTTGGGAAGAAGAGATACAAAAATCACTCACATGAAGAGCTGAGCAGGTGCTGAGCAAACTTTACTAAAACCCAAAAAAACTAAAACCAGCTGGGTAGCAGCAATCCTGCTGCTGCTGCCTACTCTGCTGATGAGCTGGAAGCCCGACCAGCTTCCAGGAGGGAGGTTTGGGAGGAAAGCAGTGAACTCCCAGCAGTGCCAGTCTTCATCCTGCCTACCCTGGGCAGACAAGGCAGCAGCTTGGACTCTTCAGACCACTCTCTCAGCTCTGTTCTCTCCTGGCAGGGGTGCCCAGCCCTGCAAATTAGGGTTGCTAACACTTCCTATTGCCTTGACCTGGCTGCAGGCAGGGATGCAGCGAGGTCGTTCCCTGCTCTTGTAGAGGTCTCAGCACTCCAATTTGTTACTGTCAGATGAAAAAGTTTCCCCTGGTCGGTGCCTGTTCTTTAATGCAGGTGCAGTTGTACTTCCCTACAGCCTGTTATCACCTAGAGAGCTGAGTGATCACCATGGAAAAATCTTGCCACTGAAATGAGGACTTAGAGCTTATTTTTAATGGGTTCTGGGAGCTGCTTCTTGCAGTGACGGAGGAGTTGGCTGGGTGAGTGGAATCCTGTCTTTTTTTTTTTTTTTCTTTACTCTCTTCTTTTCATCCTGACAGTCAGGAAATGGTGCGATGTGCCCTTGGCGAAGGGCATTCAGCATCCTGCATCTGTCACACAAACACCATCTTCCCTCTCTCCCTCCCTGCTGTGTTCCCTTAATCAGCACCTATGGCAGAGCAGCAGGCACCGAGCCACGGATCAAACGTGGCACTCGCTGTGAAACCCGGCAACTGCTTCAAGAGCACTTAGGGCTGCTAATGCCGAGTGTTTAAAGCAGCTTTCCAGGCAGCACCGTGCCAGGTGCTGGAGACTCAGGGATTCCTCTGGCCCTTAAGCCCTGCAGCTCAAGGCTGAGGGGGATTTCCTGTGCTGGGCTGCTGAGCTGTTGCCTCTTTGTACAGCTGATTTTGTTTTGAGTCACAGAATTCAAAGGGACCTTAAAGAGCATCCAGTTCCTATCTAGGGACACCTTCCACTAGCCCAGGTTGCTGCAAGCCCCATCCAGCCTGGCCTTTTGCTTTGTTTCGTTTCCCCAGATCAATTAGCTAAACTCATCTTTGCCAAAAGTGTTTTCTTTTTAAAAGCAGTTGCATCCTTGCCTCCTCTAACTGTGGTGAGGATGTTTTTCAGGGCGTGAAATGCCAGTGGTTTTGTTTAGGTTCTTTATACAGACAAGAGTGGCTGATTTCTGCAAGTCCTGCTAAATCCAGCAGGTTCCAAAGGGTTGAGATGGGGACCATAGTACAAAGAGGCATTCTTATGGAAAATGAAAAGAGCAGGAGTGTGAGTCAGAGGGTGACAGATTCTGCTTTCATGCTTGTAGCAACAGTTCTGCATCTTCTCCTTGTACTGTTTGACAGGTACAGGTCTTTGAGGGAGTAACTCCTTGTTTTTCTCTGCACCAGGCCAGTAAATAACAGCAAAGAGCCATTCATCCCTGCCTACCCTGAACTATTTGTGTTCTTATCTTAATTGCTTCGTTCTCACAACCCACACTCAATCTTCTCAGAAAATCAGAGCCTTGAACTTCATTCCAGGATCTTGAGGAAATCTCACATCTCCCTGCCATTTCCCAGCCTCTCTCATCTAGGAGAACAAACCCCATCTCTCCCTGCTTGATGTACTCTGAATTTCCTCGGGGATTATCTAAACAGAGCCCACGTGATCCATCTCTCTCAACCCCTCTACAAATGGGAAGGCATAAATCACAGGGCCCTACAAATAAACACAACTGGCAAGATGTTATTTTCCCCTGTCTGAAGTACCACCAGTTCTTTCATCTGCTGCCTCCTGGAAATGTGTCTGTTCAGAGAAAATACAACCCTTCCCATGTACACACAGTGTTTTTCTGCCACTTCTCCTCGCAAGCTGTAATGGGAACCCTGCACCAGAAACACTCAAAGAAATGCAGCCAAGTGAATACCTCTTACTGTTTTCACTTCTCTTCAGCTTGGCCCTGAAAGCTGAAAGCATTCCTGTTTGTGAGGAAAGGAATGGTTGGCTAAGAAAGGGAAAATCCTGACCGTGAAATCCCGCTGCAGCTTAATTTTCAGACTTGTGACTTTTCGTGGTATAGTTGGGGGGTGTTGGGCATCATTAATTCTGAAAATATTCTTTGTAAGCTGAAGAAAGGGTAAGTTCTTGCCTTAACAAAAACAACTTGGAGGTGAACATTTAAAAATGCTACAAAAACTGGAGATGTTTTTACAGTTAAGCCTTGTCTGGAGTTCATTTAAAATAATCATGTTTACATGGAGGTGAATTAGTGAGCTGAGCTCTGCCAGTGCCTCACCAGAGTTAGAAGTACCCAGCCAAGAATTATAACCCTGGTAATTCAGTCCCTGCCTGCTGCACCCCCAGCTACGTGCAAGAACCCAGAGGCAGAAAGGCCTGTCTGGGGGGTGGGTGGTGGGACCCAAATTCACTTTAATCAGTGATGAATGTTGTAGAAATATTCCTTGGGGAATAAATGCTGGATGCATGCTTTGCCTTTCAGTGCAGAACAACTATTTTTCTGTATGTAACAGGTAAGGTCAGACAGGGGTACTGTTGCTGTGACTCTGCTGAGAGTGGGATTCTGTTTGGTGGGCAGTGAAGGTGTCCACACCTCTGCTATCCCTCTGCACCTCCTTATGGTTTTTGGAACAGGCTCTCTAGGATCTGCTCTTGGAGACTCCTCCTTTGGGGTAAAGTGGGTTTTTCTGTTCATTCCCCACATCCCTGGATGACTGGGATCAGAGCTAGTAGAGATGAGCCCACCTCAATGGTCATTTTCCACTAGGACTGTTGTTTTGAGAGCCTTTACATGAACAAACCTCATCTTCCAACCTTTCTTTGAGGAGTGTTGGCTGCTAAATCTGTATTTGGAATTAGCAGTGGCCCAGAGGGTTCCATGCATGCATTTGNAGCAGCACAGAACCTGAAAAATATAAAAGCTAAAACCTGAGGCATCACTTAGTTCAGCTCCTCCTTGCTTGAGAGTAAAATACACTTATGAAATGAATTTTGCATCTGATGCACATATATAATACCAGGGAATGGCTCTGGCATGTCTGGGCTGTCTGATCCTTCCAGGAGCCTGAGAAAGCATTTCTCTCCCTCAGCTTGTGGGTGACGGGATGACTTCCCAGCGAAGGTCTGCGAGCAATCGCAGAGAGCAAAAGCTTTTTGGTTTTTCTTTGATGATCAAAAATGCAGTTGCCTTGAGTGTCAGCTGATATGAGAAAGAGCTTTATTTCAGGCAGCCTCTGCTGTTTTCAGTTAATTGAAGCTCATGGTTGTTGCAGTGCCTCTCCTGACCCTCGTCTCGTCTCCTATCTCCGTCTGCCGCTAGTGAGCTGTCACCGGAGATGCTCTTCCTGCCTGGGCTCTCAGCCTGCTCCTGGAGATGCTGTTCCTGCTCAGCCTGGTCCTGGCAGACTGGACCTGTCCTTGCCAGGCTGTGTGTCAGCAGGGACACGTGGCCTGGCAGCTGCTCCATGCTGAAAGCTCGGTTGTTGTCGTCTTCCTTGTTACTGCACCCTGTGCTGGCCAGGAAATGTCAGCCATGGGGCTGCCAGCTTGGGCTTGGCTCATCCACCCTCATCCCTCTGAAGGGAAAGGTAGACATAGGGAATCATGGAATGGTTTGGGTTGGAAGGGGCCTTAAAGATCATCTCATTCCAACCCCCTGCCATGGGCAGGGACACCTTCCACTAGACCAGGTTGTTCCAAGGGAAAAAAAAGGAGTTGACAAGGAGCAGGTTACAAAGGTACACAAGGTTACAAATGGCACCAGAAGGTGCCAAGCAGGTAGGGACAAGCAGGGGGTGTATGTTGGTGGCAGATGGGCTCTGTGTTGGGTGCTCACTCCTCTGGGTCTGGATCTGTGTGACCACGAGATCTCTTCCTCCAAGCAGAAATCGGCTGGAGGAATCTCGATGAGATGAAAAGGAGATAATTTTATTACAGCAGCCTACAAGTCCCTTTGAAAAGGAGATAATTTTATTACAGCAGCCTACAAGTCCCTTTTTTGTGGGTATTACTGCTGCTTAATGTTGGGGATCAAATTCTTCCCTGATATAAATCTGCCTGTGGCTCCTTTGGTTTTATGGCACCAAAGCCATTTACTGCACCTTGTTATTCACTGGGTCTGTGCCTGGATGGTTCCCAAGCCCTTGCCTGCAGATCACTGGAATCACAGCCATGGTCCAAGGTGCTCTGTTGGGTGTTTGCAATCCAGAGCATCTGCCCACAAAGCTGTGGCTGCCCCATGCCTGGAAGTGTCCAAGGCCAGGCTGGATGGGGCTTGGAGCAGCCTGGGATAGTGGAAGGTGTTCTTGCTCATGGCAGGTTGGTGGAACTGGATGAGCTTTAAGCCATTCTAGGATTCTATGATTCCATTAAGGTCTTATTAATTAGGCTGCCTTGTGTTGCACAGTAAATTGGGTGTGTTGACAGCAGCCTTGGTCCAAAAGCTACAGATGCCACTGCTCTGAACACTCCTCACTAACCCATTAGCTTTTAATTTGTGTAAATAAAGATTCTCTTTACTTCTTTTTTCTTCCTTTTTTTTTTTTTGGTCACTTTTAGGGCTAGGAGAGCTCTTTGCCAGCTGCTCTGCCCACAGATCATTTTCTCCAGATAACAAATCTTGGGACCAGCAGCTGAACCATGACACGCTGCCATTTTAACGAGCTGTAAATTTAGAGCATCTTGGCATATTTGGGAAAAGTATAAATCATAGGTTACTCCTGGTTTCTTTTTTTTATTATTATTTTTTTATTTCTTTTATTTCCAAAGTGAACAAGTAGCCAAGCATTAGGTTTCTTTCAGCAGTGACAGGCTAATTGTTTCAAAATGGGGCCGTGAAATATGTTGAGTGCTGCAATGCGGGATCAGCTGGAACATCTGTTCCTGAAAAACGCCATGTAGGAACATGGCTTCTAAACAGAGATAAGCCAGCTCCAACAGGATATGAGGGAACCTTGCAAAGCTGAGAAAATTGCTGTCATGACAGCTGTAAAACCAAAAAACCTCTTGGAAATGCAGCCTGGGAATGCTGCTGCTAAACAGAAGCAGAGAAGAACTGATCTGGGTTTCCAGGCATGGTCCTCTTGCAAAGCCTTTTAAAAAGTTCCTTGCCCATTCCTCTCTGCAAGAGCATTTTGTAAGCTCTGAGATGGTTAGGAAAGGCAGTGCTCACATGAAGAAATTAGCTGGGAATTCATGTGGTTTTCAGGAAATGCAAGACAGTTGTCACAGGTTGGATTTTCCCTGTGCCGTGGCTACCACCAGAAACATGGCACAAACTTGGTTGGCTGCAGGACAGTTGTGCTGCTTCTGTAAGCAAATTTTTACAGCTATTTTTGGATCCTGCTAGGTGTCTTTGTTAGGGAAAAGATCATCTTGGATTACCTTTTTTTCCAAAAGGTGTTTGATGTAATGGGAATTGAACTGTGATAATTAATTTTTCACATGAAAAATGAAACCTCTGGATATTAGGATAAAGATTTTTGGATATTAGGAGAAGGTTTGAACTTGAATATGAGGAAAAAGTTTCTCACTCAGAAGGTGATTGGGGACTGAACAGTCTCAGGGCAGTGGTCACAGCACCAAGCCTGGCAGAGCTCAAGGAACATTTGGACAACGCTCTCAGGCACAGGGTGGGATTCTTGGAGTGTCCTGTGCAGGGCCAGGAGTTGGACTCGATGGTCCTTGTGGGTTCCTTACAACTCAGAATATTCCATGAATCTATGATTTGAAGAAAAGAGTGCTTGGATATTAGATAGTTTAGGGTTAGGCAAAAGAAATACATACATTTCTGATGCAACCCAAGCACCTGATCAAATACTGGTTTTCCATGTCCCTGGAAGTATTTGAATTGTTTGGGTGGCTGCTGCTGCTGGTAAAACTGACACCAAATGGAAAATTAATCCACACCAAATGGAAACTTAAGCATGCAAACATTTTGAGTAATGTGAAAGAAGCTCTGAAAGGAACAGGGCTGGGGACAAGCTTAGAAACATGGAAGTATTTTGGGTTCCCATGCCCAAGCTTCAATTTCACAAGATATTTAAAACACATCCCTACATTTAAATATAAGAATGCTTGTACCAGCTTCAATGAGCCCCCTTCTCTCGGGTAAATTTAGGCATAGGCTCAGATGTCTCAGTGGATGAGAAAGGAGAAGGAGTCAGCATGTTTCCTCCTCAGAGCCCAAATAGTGACAACTCCAAGTAAATCCTGGTTGAGTACATAAAGCAGATGAGTGCAAAAACCACAGTGATAAATGCTCTACCAGCCCTTAAATCTTGCTGATCTTTATTCTGATAACTTTTCCTCCCTCAGACAAACTGGTGGGTGTAGGATTTCAGCCCTCAGACTGTGCTGGTGTGTGTGGATGCATTACATGTTGTGCCTCAGGGCAGCCAGTGCATGCAGAAATTAGGAATCTGGGTTTTTCAGTAAGAGATAGACAGTTTTTAGTCTGTCTTTTGTTAGGTTTATTCTTTAACAGAGAGCTTTCTCACTCATCCAGGAAATGCTGCTTTAGAGGGGCTGGTGCTGCAAAGCCAGCTTACACACAGGTTCCTGATGCTTGCAGTGAAGATTAAATAAAAGAATTTCTCTTGCTGCTCCCTGTCCTCTGTTCCTGTCCCTGCTGAGGGATTTGTTCCTGATGGTGGTGGGTGAGGAGGGGGGTGTGCTCTGTCCCCTGTGCACCCCTCATGAATGTGCCAAGCCCCACCACTTCTGCCCCAGCTGAGCTGAGAAAGGGCTGCAGAAGGACCTCCTGCTCCTGTCTCCCTGCCAACATCATCTGGCCCTTCCCTGTATCCTTGAGGAATCACCACAGGTAGCAGGAAATGACTGGAAGTCCCTGGGTTTGTGCTAGAGGATGGAGCAAAGCATCCATCTACAACTCCCTGAAAGGAGGTTGGAGTGACCTGGGGGTCGGTCTCTTTTCCCAAGTAACAAGTGACAAGGACCAGAGGAAACAACCTCAAGCTGCACCTGGGGAAGTTTAGATTGGATATGAGGGGAAATTTCTTCTTGGAATGGCTTGTCAAGCACTGGAACAGGCTGCCCAGGAATGTGGGGGAATCACCATCCCTGGAGGAATGTAAAAGGCCCCTAGATGTGGCACCTGGGGCCATGGTTTAGTGGTGGGTTTGGCTCATGCAAGGCCATGGTGAGGTGCCCAGCTCAGCCCATTTCACTGCTGCTTTCCATTGCCTCTGCCCTCCTGTGCTGGTGCTCCCTGGGTGATCCACCCAGCCTTGGGGTGCTTCACACTGCCTTGGGGTTTGTGCTCCTGCATCCCCTCAGCTGGGGCTGGGCTGCTCTGTCCTCTGTGCACTGGCACTGCAGGTCACTGCTGCAGCACCACCTCCTTTAAATCCCAAAAATCACCATTTTTGAGGGTGATGAGCATTCAAACAGCAGCATTCTGAGGAGTTTCAAAGCCTGCTCTTCAGCATTGAAGTCACCAGTGTTACATTTGCTCTTACTGATGAGGACTGGCTGCAATGCCAAAATGTCTGTATGAACTAAAATAGCAGAGCCTGTTCCTGGTGCCTTCTGTTTGTAAAGAGAATTTCAGAAAGCCATGGATCCTACAGCCAAAAAGCAGCGACAGTGATACAGGAACTTTGTGTAAGAGCTGATTTAAACCTTTTATTTGGTTACAGGTTAATAAAGGCAAAACAGTGCTGCTGCTTGGGGCATCAGACATTGACTTTAAAGCTCAGGAACTGGATTTAAATCCCAGTTTGGAAGATGTCTCTCCATCAGGGGTGAGAGCTACTGCCACAGATCCCTCTGTCCCTGCTTTTATGTGTGCCTTTTCCAGGATATTTTGGTGCTCCCTGTGCTCTCTGCCATTCAAGGACCTTCCAAGTACCACAGCAGTGTGGGTGCTGTAATTTTTGGGTGGGGTTACTCCTCCCTCAGCGAGGAGATGAGATCAGCCTTGATTCCAGCCTTATTCCCTAAGTGCTGGTTCTGACCCAGGCAGCCCATGGCTCTCACTAACTGGCACTGCTCAGGTAGCCCCACTGGCCCACTCACGTGTCCACCTGAGCTCCTTTGGCTGCTCTGGCTACTCCATTGATCCCCAAATGAATCTTTCCTCTTGCAGCCACTTTGCAGCTTTGCCTGGAGCAGGAGCAGATTTTTCATCTCTCTGCTGAGTTTACACGAGGTGAATCCTCAGAGCTGCCAGCTCCGGCGAACTTCCCAGGCTGCAGCAGAGACATTCCTGCCCCTGAGTGAAAACCCAAGGCTGAATTGGATTTCTCTTGTTTCACTAATTGGCTCAGCACTGTGGTTGGTATTTATGGCTTTTGTGCTGCTCCTTGATTTCTCGCTCTGTCTGTTTTGCTGTGCTGCTCCTACAGAACATGGGAATATCAGGCTCTCTTTGGGATATGCCAACAACTCGAGGAGTGGTGAGTGTAGCCAAACAGATTTTCCACCTTCAGGAGCAGGGAAACTGCTGAACTGTTGCCTGCCTTTTGTTTAGCATGGGAGCTGCTGTGTGGATGGTATTTGCTGTGTGTATTTCTCCAAAGGGAGCCAGCAAGGGAAGATTTCTGCTTCCATCATCTGTAGATCCAGGCATTCTGCTTGGCTCACAAGGGGGAATGGCCTTAAGGTGAAACAGGGCAGATTTATTTTAGATTTAAGGAAGAAATTCTTGACTCTGAAGGTGCTGAGGCCCTGGCACAGGGTGCCCACATCAGCTGTGGCTGCCTCATCCCTGGCAGCGTTCCAGGCGAGGCTGGATGGAGCTTGGAGCAACCTGGGATAGTGGAAGGTGTCCCTGCCCATGGCAGAGGGTGGAACTGGATGTTCTTGAAGGCCCCTTCCAATCCAAACCATTCTGTGATTCCATGAATCTCCTTCTGAGATTGTTTTCAGATCCAGACTAGGCAGGGGCACAGCCAAATACTGGGGGTCTCATCCTACTGCAGAATTATTTCTTTTCATAACTATTATCTTCCCTATTTTGGAGGCCCCCTGCTCCTCCAGAAGAAGTGTTTTGAAGTGGTTATGAGGCTATAAAAAGAGAAAATCAAAATGCTGGGAGGAATTTTTCAGACCCTTCAGTGACATTTCTGTGAGCAGCAATGGAAAAATGCACCTGGGCTGCTCTCCTGGAGCTTTTGCCAGTGGTTGACTCCTAGAAAAGTCTGTCTTCAACCAGCCTGGTACCAATGGCAGTGCTGCACGATCATAGAAGTCCCTGAACCCCTCCAGATCCCATGTAAATTGAAAACAAACATTTCTCTTTTTTTTTTTTTTCATTGCAATTCTTCAATTTACTCTTGGCCAGTGCAGCTGGAAAGAGAGAGGGGAAGTGTTAGGGGTGTGACTGGAGGTGATGCCACCACTGATGGTGTTCCTGCATCTGTTGCTAAATTGAGCCTTTTTAAAACCATCCTTTAGTGAAAATCAACCTGCAGCAGGTCCTTTCCAGGGGGCTGGTGGGGATTTTGGGGTGGGTGAAGGCAACAGCTATGGACCCAAGCTGCCTCTTTGGCTGTTTCCCCCAGGATCAGCTTCCCTGAGTTCATCAGGAGAGTGCCAGAGCCCTCTGGATGCCTTCTCATGGTTTAAAGTAAGGCCTTTTTCCCCAAGGAGCTGCTGTAAAAAGTAAAAAAAAAAAAAACCTCAGCGGCTTCTTTATAACATTTTATGCAGCCACATTCTAATTAAGAAACAAAACTTCTCAGAAATTGCTTTCCAAGGGACCTACTCCAAGTGGGGATTGAGGGCATTTGCCATGTGCCAGCAGAAACATTTTAAAATGTGTTTTTAAAGTGCAGCAATTGCAGCACAAGGGAATAGGCTATTCCAGCTCAGGGAATTTGACTATTCCTCATTTGGGGGCCCTGAACAGTGCTCTGCTGAGGACAAAAATGTCTTAAGCAAAAAATAACAAAAATCTCCTTTAGCTCAAGGATTCAGTGGATGGCCATGCTGGAAAACTGAAGCATCAGCAGGGAAAGTTGTTCCCTTGATGCTCTGGTCAGGTGTTGGCACCTCTGAGACCCAGCCATCCCGAGGGATTCTGGATTAGTTTAGAGCCATTACCCCTTGCCCTATGCCCTTCTATACCTTTTTTTTTTTTTTTTAAAGCAGAAATGCTTCCACAGCAAGCAAACCACAAGTTTTGACTAAAGAATTGAGTTTAAATTCCTGGTGGGGGGGCTCTGAGCTGACAACCAGGGCTGGGGAGGGTGACTCCTCTCCCTGCCCCATGTCAGGAGTGAACAGCCCAGCAGCCTCACCCTGCCAGCTCTGAGCCCTCCCACCCCTCAGACCCCTCAAACCCCCCCCCTTGCCCAGCTCTGAGAGCAGCCACGCCACACCCCAGGGCAAGGCAAGGCAGGGAAACAGCCCCTGAGGAAAAGAAAATGCCCAAACCACCTGTTTCTAACCCATGCAGGGAGCAGGGGTTTTGAAGCCCTTTGGAATCTTTCTCTGTGGCTTCAAGCCTGCCCAGAGGATGCTTCCCAGCTCTCCAGGCTTTTTTTCAGTCAATTGCATCAAAATTTACCATCTAGTATTCCATCCTGACAGAGGGAGGGCTTCATCCCATCCTCCTGGGCTGGTGGGGGAGTGGGGAGGGGGCAGCCAGAGGAGACAGACACTCTCTGTGAGCCAGGAACTCTTGTGGGAGGGAAGAGAGGGAGGGCTTTGGGGCTTAAGAAAAATCTGCAAATGGTTTTTCTTCCATCCCTGGCTCCCTCTCTGGTGGTGCTGCTTTGTGGGCAGCACCATCAAATTCATCACCTCCTGCCCCAGCCATGCAGAGACTTTCCAGGAGTCTCCCAGGCACTGGAGAATTGCAAAGGGCTGCAGGAAAGCAAATTGGCAGCAAGAAGGGGCAAGAGCTCAGCCAGGCACAGAGGCAAGTGGGGAAAGAGGAGAAAAACAAAGAGAAAAGCAAACTGTGCCCCAAAACCTCAAGCTGCAGATCAGTCCTTTTTTTTTCCCCCTAAATTTTCTGAGGTGACTTCTGTATCCTCCTCCCTTTTCTCAGCAGAGTCCAGCTGATTTTTCCCTCCTGGGGAGGGACTGGACTGCCCCTGTCAGCAGCTGCAGACAGCCTGATTGCAATGTGTCACACATGCATATGTATAGGTGCATTTATATGCACATCTATATATAGGTGCTGCCCTGAGACTCTCTAGGACTATCCAAGGGCACAGTCCCACATCACCAGCCCCCCCTCAAACTTCTCCCTCCCTTACCCCAAACTGGAAGGTGTTTCAAGGTTGAAATTGAAGAAATGGAAGAAATTGAAGGTCTTCAATTTCTGCACTGCCTTGGAAAACTTCCCTGCTGCTGGAATCAGCATCTCCATTCAGGCACTGCAGCCCTGGCATTCACAAGCTCTGCTCACCCCGACCCAGATCCTGGTACAAGAGTTTTACAGTGAAAAATGTGACAACTCATTCATGGACAAGCAGGATTTGGGAAGAGCCCTGACCTGCAGCAGTAGAGTTTCAACATTACCTTTAGAATAGCAGGAAAATTGAAGCCCATCTCTGTCCTGGGAATGGGGAAGTTCTGCCATGGTTGTGGATGGGTGATTTAAGATAAGAAAATGCTTTGAGTGCTGCATCCAGCTCTGGGCTCCCAAACATCAGAAGGACATGGACCTGATGAAGCAAAGATGCTGCAGGGGCTGGAGTGCCTCTACTTTGGAGACAGGCTGAGAGTTGGAGTTGTTCAGCCTGGAGAAAAGAAGGCTCTGGGGAGACCTCAGAGCCTCTTCCAGTGCTTAAAGGGGCTCCAGGAGAGCTGGAGAGGGATTTTGGACAAGGGCATGGAGTGACAGGACAAGGAGAAATTACTTTAAACTCGAAGAGTATAGGTTTAGATTGGATATTAGAAAGAAATTCTTGACTGTGAGGATGGGCAGGCCCTGGCACAGGGTGCCCACAGAAGCTGTGGCTGCCCCTGGATCCCTGGAAGTGTTCCAGGCCAGGCTGGACAAGGTTTGGAACAGCCTGGGATAGTGGAAGGTGTCCCTGCCCAGGGCAGGGGGTTGAAACTGGATGGTCTTTAAGGTCCGTTCCAACTCCAACCATTCTGTGATTCTCTGATTCTCTTGCTGAGTTTGTTTTCAAATCAGAACCAGGAAGGATCACAGCCAAGTTACCAGAGGCCTCATCCTACCAGAGAAATAATTTTCTTTCATAACTCTTATCTTGCCTTTTTCTCTTAGGTGCTTTCTCTCTTGTGCTGTTGCCTCAGCCAATCCATAAGACTGATCCCACATTTTTCTTCTGGTCACCAGAATTTAATCTGGGGCTCAGAGGGAGCATTGCCAACACCAGTGTGTGTGAGGACACCTGTGCCTTTGATTTATCCCAGTGTGGAGGGAAAGGGCTCATGTGCTGCCAGGTTCCAGGGTCCCCCCATCAGATCTATTATTAAAGATACTCCTGCCACTGAGCTCATTAAAAAATACTTTCCTCAGCTCCTTCTGGCCTGGCCCTGCCTCCTTCAAAATTGAACCTTTTAATTTGAATGAATCTTTAATTTGATTTTGTGCTCTCCCCGTAAAGAGCTATTCCCCAGGATCCTTAGGATGAGGAGTAATTTGATAAGGTTTGAAGCGGAAGTGAAGCCATGGAATTGATCTAATTTTGCTGATGTGGCTGCAGGATTTTATTGCCTGCTTGTAGTGGGGTTGGGTAATCAGAAAAGAGAGAGGGAGTGGGAAGTCCTGGGGTTTCTGGGTCTGAGCTGCTCGTCTCCAATGGATTTAGCACATGGAACAGCAAAGAAAAGGGCTCACTCCTGGGCTGGTTTCCTGGTTTCCTCGGGGGGATGCTTCATTTTCAGCTGTGCATTTTTATGTGCTCAAGTTCTCCGTGCAGCAGGATCCCTGGAGGAAGGGGGAGCAGGGAGAGAATATTTAGCAACAAAAATTAATCCATGGGGACTTTTTGGAAGAGGGTTAATGGCTACTTTTAGGTCCTGATCCTGTTTCTGGGAAGTAAATGGTGAAAGGGCTTGAACAAACAGAGCTGGGAAGCAAAGCCAGGCTGGAGTGTGGCTCTGGGTTTGTGGGGTTTTGGTTTTGAGCTGATGTTTGATCTCCAGCTGGTGAGCACTGGATAATCCACAGGGTGAAATGCACACAGCTGCAAACCTGATCCGGGCAGAGCACCTCTGATCCAGGGAAGCCATCACCATGTGCCACGGTGTGGGGTGATAGGGATGAAATCCCCTTCCTGCAAACCCTTTCTGGTCTGACAGCAGAGATGGAGGAGGTGGTTATGGCTGATCAACAGGAAATCCTGTGGGTTCCCTTCCTGCCCCTCACAGGGCTCTCCTGGATGTCTCCTTAACCACAACACCGTGTTTGTCAAACCAACACAGAGAAAAGCATCTTCCCTGCTTCCCATCACCTCCAGGCAAGCCCTGGCCCTGCAGATGGACAGCACTGAGCCCACTCCTGATTTACACCACTGCAGGTGAGGCCTGGGCCCTGACCATGCTCACCCCAAGGGCTGTCACACCAAAATGACAAAAGTCAGCTCAGCTTCAGCCATCCCCAGATGAGCTGGTGCCTCTGCAGGACCCCTGGCCTCTCCAGTTCCCAAAATGCTGAAAGCTTTCCTTAAAATCTCCCCCACAGGCTGCTTTTCCCCAGGGCCCTGCTCTGTGTGTGTGTCCCTGTGAACAGCTCCTGGGCCAGCCCATGCTGCCTTTAATGCCCCACCACTATTGTTGTGGTTTATGTATTGAAAAAGGACTTTTGACAATAATTTTAGAAGGCTAATATGATTTATTAAAATGATTTTATAATTAGAGGATTTAGGCTATTATGTGCCCAGGTACAGAGCTTAGATGTTTCTTCCTTCACTGCCCTGTACTAGAAGCTTAGAATGCTTACAATATCAGAGATATTACAGTCTTTCAGCTTTTTCTCCCACATTCAAGAAGACAAGCAGTAGAATTCAATGTCCTCGAAGAACACAAAGATATTTTGTTTACAGAAAACTTATACAGAGTAAAAAGACAGCAAAAAGTTGTTCTCCCATAGAAAATTTTTTCCTGCAAGCTGCACACAAAAAAACTTATAATATGTTCTTGCAACACACCACAACTGCTCCATCCCTCTCAGGCCAGACCCTGCTCCCCCCTGCCCTGCAGTTGGGTTTGAGGGTGCAAATCCTTCTCTGGGAGCAGGATTGCTGCAGGTCTCTCTGTCCCCCAGCACAGCTGGGATCAGGGATGGCTGCAGCTTGGCTGTGACACCCTGGGTCAGGCTGGGGGCTCTGGCTTGTGGCAGAGCTGGTGGCACCTGCTCCATGTCACCGCTTGCTGCTGCTGCAAGGTCTGCACCACGTCTCCCATCAGCCAGAAGGGCTCCTGTGGGTGATGGCCCTGCTGGGCTCTGGCCTTCACTTTTCTCCTTGTTCAGGTGCTAAACCACCCTGAAAACTCTCTTTAACTGGCACCACAACATGCTGAGGGCAGGAAAAAACACCATAACCAACCCCAAGTGAGTGAGCTGGGCAAGGAGATGGACTTCCAGTGACTCTGCCCCATAGGGATGCACCCAGAACCAGCCCCCTGGCTCCAGAAAAGCTCCCAGGCACTCCCTGCATCCTCATGCTCCTCAAGGAGAGCTGTGACCAGGCTGCAGGGTTTTGTCTTCACTTTCCACAGACAATTCCCAGCTGCCCAGGCTCCCCTGCTTGCCAGGACCAGCAGCACTGGCACCCCACTTGGAAGGACACAGCAGGATTGCTCCCAAGGGACATGGATCATGCCACTTTTGGAGCATTAAGCTAGCCCTAAACCCTAGGCATGGATTCCTGCATGAGTCTTGTGTAATCTGCTGAAGAGCTCATTTCCCATCCAGGCTGAAGTGGACAAAACAGTGGAAAAAAATGCAGCTTTTGTGCTGCTGGATCCAAGTCTCCATCTGTGTTTATGAGCTTGGCTACTAAAAGCAGGGATGGGGAAACCTGGTTAACCCATGCCTGGCAGCCAAAACGTGCATGGGCTGTGCCTGTCCTGGCTCTGGGGGTGGGAAGACAGAGGTGCTCCAGACTTCTTTATTTTTAGGTGCCATCATACAGATAAGATCAGACTTTGCTGCTGATTAGGATGAAATTTGACCAGCAACACCATTCCTGGCCTAGTTTTATACCTTTTTGACTTTCCCCTGTATTCCTGCCCTTAAAATGTTTTATGGATTATGCAGCTCCTGCCAAAGGATTTGAGTTTGAAACCTTACTATATTTTGGCCTGTAAAGATGTTGAATGAACAATTTAAAACCCTGAGTCATTAAAACTGTCTGGGAGAACCTAATGAATGTTATTTACTGTGCTTCCCAGCTCAGCAAAAATCCAGCTCTTTCTTCTCCTGCTTGCTATACTTTTCTTTTAAAAACAGCAGCCAAAGTTGTCTGGAAAGCATTTCTTGCTAGAGACAAACTGGATCAGTAAGTGGAAATGTCAGTTTTTTAAGAATCTCCGCCACTGCTTTGAAGTAGCTTAATTTTTTTGTTTGATTGTTCTAATTCAAAAGCTTTATCTTCTAGGCTATCTCTTAAAAAAAGAGAAAAAAAAGGAAATTTGGGGGCTGCAGCTACCTTTTAAAAGAAGAAAAAAGCAAAAAAAAAGAAAAAAAGCTGCCAAATCCTGATCTTTTGATGATAGTCTCTTTAGAAGGCTGCCTAGGTGGGCTGGGCAGCACTGCCGAGCTGAGCTCAGTTACTCTCCCTTCCTGTGATCCTGGAGAGGTCAGAATAGGACCCCCCATCCTCTTTAATTTCTGTTTGTGTTGCTGAGCTTAGTCTTGGAAATGGAAATCTGACTTGAAAAGAAACTACTTGCGATTAGAGGCTGTGAAAAAAAATAATCTAATGAGCTGCTGCTTTTAATTCCACATCTGAAAGGCAATCTATTACTGTCTTTTATCAATCCTGTCTCCTGTTAGGGAAGCAATCTCATGCTGGGATTCTTTCAACACCCAGGCAGTTAATATACATTATAATTATTGCCTAATGTATGAATAGCCTGGTGTGCCCAAGTTGCCTGTTCATTTTTAACTCAGCTCCTGGAAAAGCTCGTGCAGTACCTAAGCAGGGCTGGAGAAGGGATCTCATGAGATTGATCAAGGTTTGATTTTAAATTATTTATTTTTTGCATCGTGCTGTTGCTCCAGGGGCTCTGTTTGAGAACAAATGCAGAGTACACACGTAGGAACAGACAATTCCTGTCCCAGAGGGGTTACAGAGTGATGGGTAGAGGAGGGAAAGGAAGGGGAGAAATCCCAAGAGATCAACAGGGAATGGTCTGCCAGCAGTGAGCTCAGGAGGTCTGAGCTTAGGGTGGACTTCCCAGTGCTACTAAAAATCATAAAGAAAAAAAAAAAAAAAGAATTGATTAAAATTTAAAAAGTAACTAATTCCCAATGTTTCACTTAAAATATTTTTTTTGTCCCTGATTTGCAAGTCTCAAATTTCAGGTTATTTAGCCGGTTGTAAAGCAAAAAAGCAGAAGAAAAAAGGCCAGTATTTTTGAGGCAACATGCAACAGCAGAACCTCCCTGCCCACACTCCCAGAGGGGCCTGACTGTGCCCTGGGTCCCCAGCTGGGGATGGTGCTCAGTGTCCTGGCCCAGCCGTGACGTGACCACTGAGCCCCAACCCCTGGGTGACCCGGCACGTGGGGTTTCAGACAAGCCAGAAGCTCACAGCAGGTTGTGAAAATCCTTTATTCCTCACCACATGTCGGGGCCAGCTCGATGCACTGATGGGTTTTTGGTGCAGCAGCAGCAAGCACCAGGCAGCGTGGCACAGCTTTGTGCTCTGAACCCTCATTTGAACCTTCTCCCAAGGCTGTTTGCAAACTCCTGCTTCTCCCTCTTCCCCATGGCAGATTCCCAGAGGTCCATCCACACCCAAGGATGGTGTGAACCATCACTGAGGGTCTGAGGTCTGGGTGGTTCCTTGTAGCCCATGGAGAGCTCAGCTGGCCCTGCCACACTGGTCACAACACCAGGGAGGGCTGGAGCAGCCCGAACCCCCAGGACAACTTATTCGCCCTTTCCTAAAACTCTTGGAGTGCAGTTAATTATTTACAAGCCTTAACACTTAGGGCCACGTGGAGCCAAGGATAGAAGGGCATTAAAATTCCACTTGATGCTCACCAGGCCTGACTAATAAAATAATGTCCAACAAGGACATCAATTAGCTGCCAATTCGCCAACACTCAGAGAGGCTAATGACAGCTGGAGCGAGGAATTTGAAACCCGAGTCTCTCTCCAGCCTGCACTGGGGTGCCAGGGATAAAAGGTTAGTCATGTGTACCAAATGCAGCGTGAGCTCCTCCATTATTTATGTGTGTCAAACACACAAGGAGCGTTTCAATGCCTGCAGTCACTCTATGGTAATTTGTATTATATAAACACATATAATTTGGTCATTAATACACATAATTCTGAGCGAGCTGACAGTAATGAATCTGGAGTAGGTTATTCCATTGACTTGTTCCCTTGCTAGATATCAGTCTGGGGTAAAAAGGGCTGATGCACCAGGGCCAGCAGCATTAGGAGTGTGGTGGGTTCATGGTGGACTCTTTATGATGGGTGGACTCAAGCTTTGCCCTTCGTTTTTTGTCCTAAATTTTTTTCCAGGCCCTGGCTCTGCAGTGCAGGGATTTGCACTCCTCTTTCCCCATCCCAGGTCTCTTCTGTTTGCTGGCTCAGGGCTGCTCACGTGTCATCAATCACAGCTTGGCACTGCACGCCCCACGTCTCTGGCTCTGGTAAGCTGGGCTGGGCTCCTCAGCTTTCCTGCTCCTTCCCACCTCTTGGAAGAATGCTTTCATTAATAGTCAATAAATGAGGGTTTTTTGTAGTGGTGTAACAGGCGTTTTCTGGGAAAGTGGAGGTGGGTGTGTGTGGACATTGCTTAGAGCCTTGTCTCACTGCAAATGCAGCAGATCTATGCCTCTCTCTGTAGATTTCCTTACTTTTTTAAGGCACTGGAAGGTGAAGATACCAACTGGTGATGCCTCTCCACATGTGCCATGAGTGGGGCAGCTCAGCTACTGACAGCTGAGCCAACAGTGGCCCGTGGGATGTGTTTAGATGAGCTGATTTCCACGCAGCTGCAGTGGAAATGGGAACAGCTTTGTGGGTCAGTAGCAGGATGGCCACTATCCTCCACAGCAGTGACATGAGACATCAGTCCCCCACTTTGAAAAGAGGATCTGCCCATCCCTTCTTGGGAAGGTGGCTCCAGGCAGGGAGATAGGGAGCAGAGTGGTGCCTTGTCCTGGAAGTGAGCCTGGCCATGGGCTCACGGAGCTGCCCTGGGCTCACCCAGGCTCTGGATCTGTCTCCATCAGTAAAAGGTTTCATGAGTAACTCTGCCTTTCTGGGAACTCTGAGGATGTTTTGGGAGCTCCCTGAAGGGCTGCAGCTCTGCTAAAGAGCAGGGAAGGGGCTGAGCATTATTTGTATGGAGTTTCTAAACCGGGTTGGCAATAAACAATCTGTTAACAAACCCAGATGAGGTGGGTTTGGGAGTGTCTGGCTGGAAAGGCAAACGCTTGATCCCACAGTGAGTCTCAAGCCCAGGAGCTGTAGGGGAGTGTCTGCAAGATCCTGTCCCACCCAATGCCCTGGTCCTTCTTGCTGCTCCAAGGGCAGTATCCAGCAACAACAGCACAGGCTCCTCCTGAGATTTAATCTCCGGGATCCAGGAGGCCAATCCCGCTGCTCTTTAGGAGGACAGGAAAGATCTGTTTGCCAATGGCACAACTGGCTCATAACTACCAGTGGAGATGGGGGAGAGATTTACTGGAAGGCTACTCCCAGTGTTTTAGGTGTTGCACCCATGTTGTTGTTACCCTGTGTTACCTCACACACTTTCTGGCCTCTCCTCTGCATGGGAATTCCCAGAGTTGCTTCTGTTAGCAAAGCACCAAGGGAAACTGGAAGGCAAAAGCCCAGCACAGACAGTTCTGCCTTGCTGCAAGCTGGACAAACCCCTTTATTTAAAAATATCTAATCTCTGCCTAATGATCACCCTGCTTCCCACTGGGGGGAAAGCTCTGTCATCAGCCCCAGGTGATGTCACTTTACCCTCTGGCTATTTTCAAAGGACACACACAAAAACTGGTGCTTTTCTGCGGCTGCCTTTTCTGCAGGGCTATTGCCCCCGACTTGGAAAACAAGAAGTTTCCCTGTGCTTTAAAAAAAATTGCTGCAATTGCCCTAATTCTCTTGGCTGTCCCCTACCCTTTTGTTTCCCATATGGATGATCTATAGAGCCTACCTTTGGACCACTGCCTTCAGCATCTCTGTTCCCCATTTGTTTATAAAGGATATCTCTGTTCTCCTCTTGATGAAGAGGTATTGTTTTAACCTCTAGAAGAGACTCTCACATGTCAGATTGTGGCTTTTGGTCAGTATAGAGAAATGTTCTTCAATATTCCCTATTATCATTCTTGGGATTTTTTAAATTTTTTTTTCTTTTCTGTTTAAATTCTTACTCTGAACTCAGTTAGCTCATGATTTCTTTTCAGGTTGGTAACAGCAGCCTGAGAGAGCAGCAAGGCAATGTCTGACTGGGTTTGATTTTATTCCATCTGCACATAACAAATGTTTTCGAGTGGCAATCACTTCCCACCTAAGCTACTGTGTGTTTTCAGTGCTGTGATCAAATTCTCTGTATCTGCCAAGAAAAAAGGTCTGATCCACAGTTCTCCTCTGTTGGATGTGTGAGTTCTTTTGAGATAGCAAATAATCACCATCATCCCTCACAAACACGGCGCCTGTCTCCGTGCTGGAGGCAGCTTTCCTGCAGATTTGCTCCATTTGAAGTTTCCCCGTGACAATCTGGCCCTCTTCCCCTCCTTGCCGTTGGCAGCTGCTCGGGGGGATGTTCAGATGGTTCACAGGTTTGATTTTGTGCTCCACTGCAGACACTGGCTGGTCTGTTTTGTACTTTCTATTTTAGATGATTGAGCCATCAATTTTCAGATTCATTTACTACTGAGTCCAATGACCTGGATGCTCAGGGTCCCATTTCTAACAGGTCCCTAGCTTATCCTCACTTCAGCCTCCCTAAAAGCCATGGTTTTAACACTCCAATGAGATTCCCACCAGGTTTTCATCTTTCCAGCTAGGCCAAATTTTTGCTGTACAACAGAGATTCCTGTTTATTAGCCAGGACCTACCTTTGGTGAATAGGTGATGAAAGCGTTTTTCTCCACTTCCTTCTTTGCTTTGATTAATTTTGTTCTCAGCACCTTCATTACGTGCTAAATGAGTTTCCATTTGTTCCTTCTTTGCACCTTTCCCTTTTGTTGTTAGTTTAACACTTCCCTGCCCAAGGCAGCCTGCCTTTGCCTCAGAAAATTGGTTTCTAATTTGGGGAGGAAGCTACCAAAATCCTCCAAATCCTCTCACGGAGGGTTGAGGTAAGTGCTCTGTAAACAACCCTCATCTTGCCACTTCCATACTCAGCTTTCCCATCAAAAACCTTCTGGTTTTCTTCATCTACAGGAGAGGAAAGATCTCTGAGAGCTCCTTTAGAAACCTTTTTAACATCCTTTCAAGTGAAGCAGCCTAGAAAACAGGAGAGAGGCTGAGATTTAGGGACACTGGTGCCAGAATTGAGCTGCAGCTGAGCTCCTGCCTTCCTGTCTCAGTGTCCTACCTGCTGGAGCCATGACAAGGGAGCTGTGGCTTTCTTTTGGAATGGATCCAACCTCTTGGAAAGATGGTTGGACTTGGTAAATTAGCAGAAAACTAGCCTGGCTGGAAGTGGACAAAGTTTCTCGTTGTCTTTTTGACTCTGGAGCATTTCTTCCTGACAGAAATGATATCATGGCTTGATCCCCACGGATCATCCCATTGATTTTGGCTGCCATTGGGAAAGATGCTTCCTCTCCCTCCCAGACCTTAAGCATCTGTGCATGTCCTACTCATCAGCAAACATTCCAGCAGATGCCAAGCATCCCTTGGACTCTCACCACGCTGAGAGCCACACACATGCTCAGGTGCTCCACTGAGCTGGGGCCTCTCTAAACAAGAAGAGACCATTAGTTTTGGCTCATTAGCTTAACTGAGCTGACTATTAAATCCCACACCTCCCGCCACTTTCTGTAAAATAAACTTAGAAATGAGCCATCTTTGCAGCTGTGAGAGTAATAAATCCAATTAATTTCCATGTCTTTAGTGTTAATATATGCATTAGATGTGTCAGCGCTGCCTTTTTGTTTCCTTTGTGGAAAAGGTTGTCTCAGAGATTCCCTTCTAATTAGGATGGGAGTTTAATCCTTTGTGGATATATTCCTCCAGGAAGCCACTTGCTGAGATGCAGAATTTTCATTCCCAAGGAATTGTGTTACTGTTTGTTTGGGAGCTTTTGTTGTTGTTGTTGTTGTTGTTGTTTTTTGTGCATATGACAACTACTATCACAACAAAAAAAACCTCCACTTTGTCCGGTGAAGATGTCACCCAGAAAGCCAGGCACAGATGCAGCTCTCTTTGAAATCTGCATAGTAATGACTGTTTACCCTCCTTTCTCCATCGCTGATGACTCCAACACCAAGGGTACAGTAAACAGCTGTGTGGGATTCATGGTCAGACCCATTAGCAGGATGAAACCCTGGCTGAATGCAAGTCTCATTCCAGTCGTTCAGGGCAAGCTGAGAGGAAAACCACAGAGATCAGAGCTCGGAGGCCAGGTCTGTCAGAAGTGTTGCTGGTAGTGCTCTTGGTTACAGGGAGATCAGAGCCCCGGCACAGATGGAAGGGCAAAGTGCACGGGCTCCAGAGAACCCTTTGAAAGTTTATCAGCCCTTCTACTCCAAAAGATGCCTGTAGGTGCCTCATAGCTGTGTGTCACAGAGTGCAGCCCACTCAAAACAGGAGCTGCTGGTGCAGGTCTCAAGGCACCCCAGGCTCTGTAGATAGAAGAAGGAGCTGGAACTTGGATCCTGTACAGAAGCCACTTTTAATTGTGTCACAACCAAGAGAAAATCGGCCCAGAAGCCAAATTTACATGAACAAACTCTGCTACCAACCTGCTCCTGCTGCCCCACGACTAACCTTTCCTCTCCACCCTTACAAATATTGCAAACTCCCAGCTGCATTTTCTGAGATTTCCCAGAGCACTGCGGATTCTTTTCTTCCTGCCTGCCTCTCCTGTTACATCCAGCAATGGCTGTTTCTCCTCCCAGAGGTTATCTGGGTTTGGAGCCTCCTCCCCATGGACACAATCATAAGGTCTCTGATGAGGAACAGCAGGTCTTTGTTCATTCTCAGTGCACAGGGGCTGTAAATCCTCGAAGGGTGACCAGGGAAACCAAGAGCTGGCTGCCCCAATAAATCTCCCAGGGTGGCTGCTGCGGTGCTCTCTGAGAGCTGCAGGTTCCCAGTGCAGTTGTGGGATAGAAAATAAGCCAGTGTGTGCACTAAGGAAAAGAAGGAAAGATGGTTTTGGTCACTTTTTAGTTAAAAGGTTGCCTGGATAAGCTGCTGGGAAAGGCAGGAGAGGGTAACAGCCTTTGGAGCTTTCCCCTGCTTCTTGGTTAATCCAGCGTGGGTCACCAGGGCTTTGTGCATTAAGCTGGAAGTGCTGGCAAAGCCCCTGCTGTGGTGAACCCAGGGTTACACCCACACTGGGGCTTGGTGCACTCCCTTGGACATGACCTGGGATCTGGGGACAGCTGGGCAGGGTCTGAGTGCTCAGCACAATCCAGCCAGCACCCTGCAGTCTGGATGTTGCTTTTGGGCTGGATCCAACCTCTCCTCACCTTTTCACAGAATATCCTAATCTGAAAGGGACCCACGAGGATCTTCGAGTCCTGGCCTTGCACAGTTCAACCCCAAGGATGCCACCCATGCCTGAGAGTGTTTTCCAAACACTTGAACTCTGGCAGGCTTGCTGCTGTGACCACTTTCCTGGGGAGCCTGTTCCTTTTATCTTGCTCCAGCTTCAGGGAGGCTGAGAGAGGACAGGGGGTGGCCTGTAGGGCACAGGGTGACACCCAGGAGCCCAACCCTTGTTACTGTACCAACACTTGCCACCCAGCCCTTCCCAGCACTGCAGCCCTCTGTGGTTGGTGCCTTCATGGGCCTGTCCATGCAAGGTGAAGCTCTTGCCTCATCATAGCAGTGCCTGGTGTCTCTTGCAGTGCAGTGAGGTTATTTTGAGAGCTTCTTGCTCCAGGATGTCACCCATTTGCAAGGCTGGGAAAACATCTGTGGGACCAGCGGGCCTCAGCATCGCCACCTCAAAGGCAGAGAGGCAGAGTCTGACAGCCCCACAGTGCCCAGCCCAGCCTGACAGCTCTCACAGCTCTGCTGGGCTGCCAGGACCTGCTGCTTGGCTTATTTTAATTATTTATTACTGTTTTCCAAGCCTGCTCCTTCCCAGGAGTAATCTTTGTTCCACTGTGTCATCCAGGGGTGTGAAGGAGCCTGATTTTGTGTCAGGAGTGCCAGATGGTGACTGGTCAGACTCGTGTACAGATGCCAGCTCTGCTCTCATCTCTGTGCCTCAGCTCAGCTCCCCATCCCTGTTTCCCACTTGGTCAGACAGGGCATTCCCTCTCCATCTGCCTCTGGAATGAAGGATTCTTGGTGTCTCCAGCCCACAAGCTTTGGTTCAGAGCAGATACAGTGGACAGCACATGCACAGGGCAAGTTTGAGGCAGGTGTTGCCCAAGGCAGTTGTCATTCCTGCCTCTCCTCATCACTGATCTCCTGATCAGTCTCTCTGCCAGACTCCCTTTGGCTCTGGCTGCCTGGGAAGGACCAGAGCATGGATATATGAGGAATATTGTGGCTTTTGTGGCAAAGCCATGTAACAGAAAGTAACAGCACATGCTCTAAGAGACATTCAAGGCAGAGTCATCTGTCACATTGGGGACACTCAGTGACAACCACCACCAGAAACCCCTTTAGATAACCCCCCAAGACCATAATAGGGCTTCCAGTGAGGGACAGATGCATGCAAATGAGTTCTAGGAAAGTGCTGTTTATGGATTAGGAAGTGTGCTGTAATGAATATGTGGGATCATGATGGAATAAATACCCTGTTGTAAATTCCATGACACACCTGATTAGAGGAAATCTCCCCTGGATGTCCAGCATGCTGAGAATAAAGAAAGCCTGCTTTCTAATACTTCAAATTGTACTAGAAAGTTTGGTTTCTAGCCAATTTCAGTATCACGACCAGCAAGGAAAGACCTGCAGGTTCCCTGGGCCTCTTTTTGCTCCAAGTGACCGCTCCTCATGGGCCTTGTAGCCCTTGGATGCTCCTTCCTTCTCTCATCTTCTGGCAACCACTTCATAAGCAAATCCTTCAGTCATGCTCTTATTGGCAGGCCCAAGATGCAGCTATTTGAATTCTGCCTTTTGTTTTTAACTAGGTTCATTTTCTGTCCCCTCCAGGCCATTGGTAATGCCCATGGAGGGGCTCCCGACTCCTCCTGCTGCCTCAGGCATCTGACTGCCACTTCCCCTGCTCACCCAGACAACTGGCAGTCCATTTGTTTTCAGTCTCCCTGGAACAAGCCTGGCCTTTTATTTCATAGCTCTGTTCTGCCCTGCCAGCAGCCCTGAAGCTCCCTTGTCACAGCAAGAGAGGAGAAGAGTTATGCTCCACACACTGAGATGTGGCTGGCACTGGTGTGAGATGGGAAGCAGGCCTGGATTTGGCCATGTGGCCCAGATGTTTTGGGTTTGATTTATTTGTTTGCTACTTTTCCTGATGCCTGCTGCTCTGCTCTGGAGGATCTCAGCTTTTGTTAGAAGCAAATTTCAAAATTAATAATAAAAGGAAAAAAAAAACCAGCGGGGAAAAAGAAGAACAGAAAGTGTTGGAGGAAGCAGTGACATTTGGAAATGTACACAAGGCAACGTGGTGATGTTTGCTTCAGTCTGCTGAAAGCTTGAGACAACAGCTTGGAGGAAGATGGAGGATCTCCCTCCTGGCTGTCATCCCTTTCCTCTGCTGCATCCCCCGGTGGGCTGGGCTCACTCCCTTTGCTCTTTCCCCCTGCAGCCACTAAGCGGATGCTGGATGGCATCTGGATAATAACCAGACCCGAGGATTTCACTCAGTTCTGGGAGCTGTGCTGCAGAGGCTTTAAATTTTTGGAGGAGCAGCCAAACTGGAGGAGCTTTGCAAGTCCTGCACCCTCCTGGGCTGAGCATCCACCCACTGAACACTGAGGTGGTGCCTCAGCTTTGCATCCAGTGAGGTGGAGCTGGGGAAAGCATCATCAACTCAAACCTTGCACAGAAACAGGGTTTAACAGCTCCCTGCCTGCACTTCAACCTCTGTGATGCACACAAGCATAGATCAGAGTGAGGCACAAGCTGAAAAATTCAAGTTCCAGTCCAAAATATGAATGTGCCAGCACTTGGGTGTGTAGTTCTGGAGCTGGAGTCTGACTCATTTGCAAATAGGGACCCTTTGCAAAACATGGATCAAGGTTCGAATTCCTGTCCCTCCAAAATTAAAGACTGAAGAATTCTGTGTTTTGGTTCTGGGCCATCTAAGAGGGGTGAAGTATGTGCTTAAGTGCTTTGTTGAATAGGAAGATACTTGAGCACGTGCTTAATGTTATTAAGTGCTTAACTGTTTTTGTTGAATCAGCCCCCCACCCTCCCTTTAAATTGACTTTTAAAGTCAATTCTAAACCCTTAGGCTGCATCTGAAAGGATTTGGAAAAGAAGTGGCATCCAGATACTGCTGAGTGTTTGACTGCTGAGCTCTGCATTCCTGCTTTGAAGGTTGGTTCCTCCGAATCTGCTCTCATTGCTATTCCAAACCATCTCCAGGGCTTGTCCCTGCTCATCAGGTGACTAAGAAGAGAGCACAGAGGGTTATGGACATTTAACACGGGCCCTGGCACAACTCCTGGAGAAGTTTGGATGTCCTGCAGTTTCCATCAGTGATCCCAAGGCAGCATGGTAACACCAGGATTGCTGCCTGAGGGGCTTGATTGTCTCCAGGACCCTCTCCAATCCCAGCAGGGACTGGTAGGATTCAGTTTAACTTTCTCTGTAGCTCAGACCAAGAAAAAACTCACATAGGATTCCTTCATCAAACATCTTCTTGCTGTGTGAGCTGTGTCTGTCTTTAAGGCATCTGCCTGAAGATAAAGGTTTAAATCTATAAACCAAAATGTTTAAAAACAAAACAAAACAAAACCTAAAACCAAAACAACTCTGTAGTGTCACTGATCTAGTGAAAGGTGTCCCTGCCCACAGCTGAGGGTTTGGAACTGGATGATTTTTAAGGTCCCTTCCAACCCAAACCATTCTGTGATTCTCTGAGATGTGATGCTGCTGTGCTGGCCCAGCTGAAGGGACACTGCAGCCCTTCTGATGGCCTCTTTTGGTGCTTGTAACCAGCTTCCCCTTGTGAGAGCCCCTGAAGTCAGAGTGGCTACAAGGAGTGGGTGACATGAGCTAAGCTGGCTCCCTGTGGCTGCGGGAGTGATCCCAGGAATGCAACTGATCCCTCACCGACAGCAGGGAACTGAGAGTAGCTGCAGGCAGTGGGCTTTGCAGCCAGCAGAGATGCTGCTGAAAAGAAGGTGTCCCCAAAAATCTGCAGCAAGAGGATGTGAGCCTCATCCCCTGAAACAGCCTTTTGGTGGCAAAAAAGCTGGAGCTGTGTTTGAGAGGAAAGAGACTCCAGAAAATAAGTGGAAAAAATAGAACTTTTCCTGCTTCACAGGTAGAAGAGTATTGGAGACTAGGATAGAAATAGATGGAAAACTTATGCACAGATGAAAGGCTTGAAATTAAATACATTATGCATGAGACTAACAGTTGGAATCTGGGAAGCACTAGGAGGTAATCATCTGAAAAGTGGGAACAGTTCTGGGCAACAATACCAGCCTATTGCAGGGGCACCCAAAAGGTTACCAGAAACTGCCTTTGGAAGGAGCTGAAATTGCAGGGGTGGAGTGGCCTTCTCTGGTCAAACCAGACCCTCCTTCCCCCATGTCCTCTCCCAGGTCTGGAGGGCTCCTGGGTCAGTCCAGGACAGGGACATGTCCCATGACAAGCTGTGCCATATGAGAGAGGCTTTGATTGGCAATTTTGAAATGGAATAACAACCCCAGTGCTGCCTTGCTGAAATGGTCCTGTCCTGTCTGCACATCTGATGGCAATGCAGCAAGTGGTAATGTAAAGATGCAGCGTGCCCTGAATGAACAGTTCAGCTGTGAGAATCAGATCAAAGTTTTTGGGCCAATAATTTCTGGAAATTGAAATGCCATTCTTTCCTCTTGCAGGTTTGCAGATGCCTGAGTTGATAGAAAATGCGTTCTTCCATGATAAAAGCTTTCATTAGAGAAGATTAAAAAGTGTTATTCCCTCTTATGCCGGGATTGATAAGAGGTTCAATACTAAAAAAAAAAACAAAAACCCCCAAAAAAAGACACCAAAAACCAGCAGAGATTCAGGTACCTCTGCATGTCAGTTTGCACCTGACTTCAAACCCAGCCTTTCACAGAACCATAGAATCATTTAGGTTGGAAAAGACTTTTAAGGAGTCAGGCAAACATGACAATGGAGTGACACAACATACAGGAAAGAACTGCAGGAATAAAATTTAAAAATAAAATAAAATAAATAATGTTCCCATGGCAGGGACCAGAGCTGCTCCCATCCTGCAAGGTGGGAAAAGAGCTGCACAGGTTTCTCAAAGGAGAATGGAGCTGACCTGTGGGTCATTCTGCTAAAACCTGCAGCTCTTCAGCTCAGGTTTTAAGTTAAGGCTCAGAGGCTGGCAGCAAGAACCTCCAGAGCCTTTTCAGACCCTGCTGTTTCTGTGCCCTGGGCTCTGTGGCTGCACACCTGACTTTCCCAGCTTTATGGGACTCACTGATGCAAAGCCTGGGGCCAGTGACACCTTCCTCTCTCCAGGCACGTGCCTGAAGCCCAGCAAGAGGTCTGTGTTTGTTCTCCTCAGAGCAGTGCAAAAGGAACTTTTTCAGGCAAAATGATTTATGGTTTTGGGTTTTTTTTAATGGTTCCTTGACCTGCTGTTGTTATACACTAAAGAGACTTACTCCTGTTATTTTCTCTGAGTATTTTAACCAGCTCCAGGCTCCCATCATGTGCCAGCTTCAGCTGAGGGGTCCCAAGGCCATCCAAAGAGCACAACTGCAGCCACCTCTGCCTTCATCACGGGCAGTTTGAATGCAAATTGTACTGCAGGTTACGTCCTTTTTTCCCTGGAAAAGTTCCTTCTGTTGCGAATTTCTCCCAGGCTGTCTAAATCTCAAGTTGTAATTGAAGTCCCAGTGGCTGATTATTCATAGTTTAATAGGTATTCTTCCACAAAGTCCATGCTGCTGAGGGCTGTCCCCAACCCAGTGTGCTCAATGAACACTGGCACCATGGGTGTAAGAAGGCATTAAGTTAAGCAGAAGCTCATGTCTCCATATTTAGGCACTTTAAAACATATATATAAAACCCAGTCCAGGACAAGAAAAGGAGTAAAAATACAAGAACATCAGATGTGATACTGTAAGGATGAATTGAAAGTAACTGGAGCAGAACTCAGCTGACATCGTCTGCTTGGTGATGAGGGGGGAAAAAAGTGAGAAAGGAAGTGTCACTTGGAATAGTCCAGCTCTGACTTACTTGAAGTGTCCATGAGCCTGAGGAGGGAATGCAGTCCCATCAGTTAGCATTAGGGCATGATGAATTAGGTGATTTGCTGAAATGCTGGTGAAGTTTCTTTATGGTGAGCAATGAGGGTGGTAGCTTCAAGCTCTGGTTCTTGTCAGATGTGAACATCGTAAGTGACACCGGTTTGTTTAACTCCATTTTCTCCCTCCCTGTGCTGTCCTTATCAGGCCTTCTCTTATCCTTAGAAAACTGGTTAAAATGGAGCTGATCTTGCCTGGCTTTCATAGAATCACAGAATGGTGAAGGTTGGAAAAGATCTGTAAGATCTTCGAGTCCAACCACATGCACAGCACAGCACCATTGTGTTCACCACTAACCCATGTCCCCAAGTGCCACATCCACAATGCCTTTTGAACACTTCAGCACCCCATGCTGCCCTGGGCACCCTGTTCCAATGCCTGAGCACCCTGTCAGTGAAGGAATCTTTCCCAATATCCAATCTAAACCTAGCCTGGTGCAACCTGAGGGCATTTCCTATGGTCTTGTCACTTGTTACCTGGGAGAAGCCTCCTTTCATGTGGTTGTAGAGAGTGAGAAGGTCACCCTCGAGTCTTTTCCACCTTTCCATCAAATTTTCTCACAGATCTTCCCTAATCAATAGACTAGAAGCAAGTTTTGCATCACCTTTGCCAGTGTGACACCTGACAGGCACTGGGCATTGCTGAGCAGCAGTGACACCTCACTGGGCTTGGGGCTCACCACTCCTCCACAAGTTCTGCATGTGGGTCTCTCATGGCCTAGGGGAGCACCACAGTGTTGGAGGCAGCAGTGGGTGATCCAAAATCAGCCCTTTTCCTGACACGACAGATGGGCTGCTGCTGTGAGAAGGAAATGAATGTCATTGCATGGCTTGTAGTCTGACAGGAATGTCTGGAGAAGCTCTAATGTTGCTTCCCCACAAGCAGCTGTTGTCTGCATCCTCTTCCATGGCCTCCTGGGTGACTTCTTATTTTGAAAACAGTTCATCCTTCCTTCCACATTCCGTCTGGATGGAGGTTTTTGCTGGAGGGTTTCCTGCTCTTGTCTCCCCATTCCTGCACAGCTCTGCTTTCTCAGTCGTGCCAGTGCAACTGCTCACCCTTAAAAGTGGATCACTGAAATATCAGCAAAAAAAGGAAAGAAGTTATTTTGCTTTTTTTTTAACTCAGACCAGAATAGAGATCTGTCTTCCAGCCACAGTCCCAGCACAGCTGGTGCAACAATGCTCTGCAGCAGAGGAAGAGTAGAAAATGCCCAAATGAACAGTCTGGAGCAGGGAAGGGCAGCGCTGCCCTTGCTGATCCATCACGTGTCCTCCTCTCCTACATCAGCTGAGGGGAGTTGGACCCTCACATTGACCCCCTGGGAAGTGTCTTTTGATGGAAGACCACAGCCACAGCAGATGAGAGCAGGGGGGAACTGGGCCCTTGAGGGGCCTAATCAAGCTGCCAGTGGTTCCCAATGCAGCAGTTTTTGTCACAACAGTACAAACGTGGCAGTGTTTTGACAGGCTGGGGCAGTGCTTGTCATCTGAATACCGTGAGTTTGTGTTAAAGATTCTGTTCCACTTTCCAAGAATCTGGCCTCTGCGCCTTGTTGACAGCAGGGAAATGTTTTCAGTGCTGTACAAATGCAAGTAAATAAATGCAGAAGGTTGAAAATGCATTGTAGGTATGCTGCCGTTACCTAGCACCCAGAGAAATTAGTTTTGTTTGACAAAAAATGGAAACACCGCCAGGATATTTTGCTCCAGTTTAGCTTGTTTGCTAGAATTGTTTGTAGTTAGTAATGAGCACAAGGTTCACTTGTAATAATAATGTAACCATGGTAATATGATAACACAGGCTGATGCCAGGCTGATTTGCTGATAAGATTTATGCCCTATTATATTATCCAATGCAATTAAGAAATACTTGGACAATTAACATTAGAATAGATTAAAATAAAGGATCAGACAGCTGTGGGTCTTAGGCATAGCCTCCAAATGTTTGTGTCACCCTGCTGTGTTTCAATGAGCAAGGAAAGCATTTGCTTTAACTTTACCAACAGGGAATTGTCACATTCCTCAATTTTTCCAATTCCCTACACTCATTTTAGTGTGACAGGTCAGAAATGAACCTGAAAAAGCAACAAGTGCGAATTGGCCTCATTCAATCTAAATTGAATTTGATGATCAGCAGGGTGAAAGACAAATGTGTGGGTTGGGATGTAGGGGTTTGCTCCCAGTGGGAAGAAAAGGACCAGGAGATGGAGGTCAGAATCTCTCACCCCTTGCCTGTGTGTTAGGAATTCACTGTGCCAACCACTGCTTTCCCAGGACTCCTTTTCTATTACCAGAGGCAGCTCTTTCTTGTCTTGTAAGCTCTGTGGGGCAGAGACCACCTCTTCATTCCCCATCTATGAATCCTGAAGGAACACAGCATTTCTACCACTTAACAATACAACCACAGGAGAAGAGCCAGGATAATCATGAGAGATGAGCCATTTCATAACCGCCTCTGTAGCAGACAGAATTACATCTCTCATAACATCCTAGCAACACAGCTCCTCAATCATCAGCTCTTCTTACCTGCAGACATCTCACTGCCTCACTCCTTGCTGTTTCCACATTCAGTGGGGAATCTGGGATCATTGGTGGAGAATTTAATCTGAATATCCCAGTGAAGGAATAGCAGCTTTCCAAAGGAGTGTAAGAGCAAGTCCTACAGCTGTTGCCATAAGCCAGGAGATGAATGGAAGACAATTTTGGACTCAGTTTTTTTTTCCTATGGTAGTCCTATTATTCAGCCCTTGCTAAGAGTTTTGAGATGTTTGGTTTGCTGAGACAGAGGCCTCCAAAGGTCCAGTCAGAGCTAATACGGGGACTGGGGCCTCTCTCTTATCTCAGATTGGTTTTTCATTGGGATGATCGACTGCAGTGTAACTGAGAGGGGAGAAACCAATCTCAGTCTCTTGTTCCTCATGTGCTTAAAACCCCCATTTTACTAAAGATACCTACCCCTTTCTCCATCTTCTCACCTTACTGTCCCCTCTTGCTGCTTATGGGCCATTCATTTTGCTGTTTTCTGAGTGGCTTCCTGAGTAAATTAAAAGGCCTGCATTTTATGCTAACTCTCTTTGCTCTTTCTCCTGCCTTCATACCCTGCCTTTCCATGCTCTTTCCTCCCTGGTCTCCATGACCTACACTCTGCTAAGCTGCATCCTAACTCTCAAATAGTCTCTGTGGCCCTCCTCTCCCTTGTTTTGTCTTAGGTGATGCCTTTTTTCCCTTCTGTTATTCACATAAATTGTCATTTCTTGCTGGCTGCTCAATTGCACATCTCCTCCTCACATGCTGTCCAGCGTCCCAGTCCCACTGCTTCCCAGGCACCTCATTCCTTCCTCTATGGGGAAAAACCTCAGTTCCTCTTCATCAGATCCTCCTTCCCTTCCTCTTTGCTGATCCTATAACCACACAGTGAGTCTGGTTCACTCAAAGCTGCGTTCTCCTCTCTGTGTGATGTAGGGAGTTGACTGTTCTGGCAGTTCCTGTGTTTCTTTTCCTTCATGGAACTAATGCACTGTGAAGGATGAGCACAGAAATGTCAGTGGAGAGTCCTGGAGACAGCACCTTAGATTCCTCAGAGTGGAAGAGGTGACTTGGGAGGGAGGAATTGGACTGAAATCCACCAGATGATAAGTGGCAAAATAAAAAATAATATCATTAAGACAGATTTTATTCAGCTGTATTTTATTTTGGAAGCAATGTCTACACTGTACAGTGCACAACAGCTCAGAAGGAGCTGAAATAGCTTTGCATAAATATTGCATGAAGCTTTGTGTGCAAACACATACGAGGCACAGAGCTATATGCAAAACCTGGCTACAAAGGGTGAAGGAAAATGTGGAAGCCTTTGTTTCCATATCTGGAGAGCTTCTGGTGCCCTTGGAAAAGTCACTCTGCGTTGCAATACAGGTTTCAGCATCAACATGTTCAGGGATGCTGTGAGCCAAGATCCATGCAAGAGAAAAAGCCATGGAGAGGATTTTTAAGTCAGCAGGGGTTGTGGGGCAGGGGTTGAGCCTACTTTTGGGCCTTCTATGGGCCCAGATACATAAAAGGATTAGAGAGACAAAGGTCCAGCATGTGGCTTCTTTTTATTTCCAGTTTTTTCTTAGCAACCTCAGGTGAGCTGGGATGATCTGGAGAAACCCTTTGAAAAGTCACTCCCAATTCAAGCTAGAAGATGACCACAGATGTCCTGCACTGCCACGGCTGTGGGGTGAAGCAGCAAAACGAAACAGAGTTGGCTTTAGCTTCAACCATCCTCTGAGCATGTCACCTCACCTACATCTGGGCCAGGATTAGGGAGGGCTGGTTTTAAGCTGCAAGAGGAAATGGATGTCCTTCTTTGAAAGCACTTTACAGTGGTTTAAGAAGACTGTGAAGTAAGGATTTTGCCAGCTGTGGGCTCTCAGGACAAGGACCCACCAGGTAAAGCAGGTGTATGGGACACCACTATGTGCTGTGTGCTGCAAAGAGCATGGGAGTGAGGAGCCAAATTCCATCTGAGACCTTTCAGTGCCACAAACACTCATAATCTTTTGAGGGATAGTGAGAAAAAGCATTTCATTATGCTCATAATGTCCATGAGAGCCACTGTACAGTGGGCTCACCTCTTCCCAAACAAACCCCATATTGTGGAAGACTCCTTCAATGCCTGTTTCCTCCTCTTCCATTTTCTCCCCTTAGTACATGTCTGCAACTCAATTTTTGCTCTATTTTGAAACTAACATTTTCCTTTTTTTTTCCCCTTCAGCATCTGCATTCCACTCTCCGCCTCTTTCCACCACATGCCCATTGAAAACCTAATTGCAGATCCTTTGCTGCAATTAGTCTGCGTGCTGCTGCAAAGTTCACTTCATTATGCTTTTTTTGACTGGTTTACTCACACAGGCTTTGAAGCAACAACTCACCAGTGCTTTGATCCCGCTGCCCATGCCATGGTCAGCACCCCAGTGCAAGGATTTCCATGTTCTCGTCTGCTTTCCAATTTTCTCTCTCCTTACACCCTCATCTCTTCATGCCCGGATTTTTTTTTTTTCCCAGATGCATTATTTTTGCTCCTGGTTTGGATGTGCTGGTCTGTATAAACAGCGTTTGGCTTTAAACTGACAGAGGGCAGGTTTAGATTGGGAGTTAGGAAGAAATTCTTCCCTGTGAGGGTGTGAGGCACAGGTAGCCCAGAGAAGCTGTGGATGCTCCATCCCTGGCAGTGTTCCAGGCCAGGTGGGACGGGGCTTGGAGCAGCCAGGTCTAGTGGAGGTGTCCCTGCCCATGGCACGCGGGGGTTGGAACGAGGCGGTTTTTAACATCCCAAGTCAAACCGTTCTGCGATTCTGTAATAGTAATTCCGTCATCACTCTGTGATGGCCCGTGACTACGCCGTGCAGGGCTCCAGAGGTCACGGATGGAGTTTTTGGGAAGGTCAGCGGTTTGCACTCCCGCATCCCCGCCCTTCCCGCACCCCGCAGCGGCGAGCGGACGACGGAGGTGAGAGGAGGAGGAGGAGGAGGAAGATGAGGAGCAAGGCGACCACGGACGTGGAGCCGCTGCCGGGCGGGGAGGAAGGCG